>JAASGA010000325.1:0-23148 GCA_023334105.1 Globisporangium nodosum
GAGTTGCGTGCAAGTTGCTGCTGGTTGTGATTGAGCTCTATCGAGCTCTGGTGATGAATGCCGCTCACGCTCCTCAGCTACGGCGGAGAATCTGTTAGGCTGGCAGCTTCGACGCCTTGCGACTGCGATCGATCTTTTCCATCGTGAACTGGGGAAAACGAGAGCAAGGGAACACATTGATCAAATCCCCGCGACTCGAACCATGTTCATGCCTCCCTCCACGACCACGACGCTGTCCGCGCTTCGGATATTGAGCTGTGAAGAACTCGTCATGACGAAGTGTGAAGAAGCACGAAAGTGACGGAGGATATTTTTGAACTGACTCGTAGACGTTATTGCTATCGCTGTTAGAGATCCAACCTGACTCATAAACTCATTCCTGCGTGCTTCGCCGCCGCCGCTCTCTGCCGTTCGCTCGCTCGCTCGCTCGCATGCCCCGCCGCCGCGACGCCCCGGGCGACCAGGGCAAGCTGCCGCCCGTGCGCCGACTGCTGTCCCAGAGCAGCAGCAGCAGCAGCGCGAGCGACAGCGCGACGCCGCCACCCGCCGCCGACGACAAGGTGCTGCGCCGCCGCCTGCAGTACAAGATGCACCAGCGACGCCACCGCGCCAAGCAGAAGCAGCGCGTCGAGTCCCTCGAAAAGGAGGTACACGACCTGCTCGCCGACATCTCGAGCCTCGAGCTCCAGAGCAAGCGGCTGCGCGAGCGCAACGTGTTCGTGACGCGCGGCACGGCGGCCGGCCGCCCCCTGCGCGTCGCGCTCGAGTACTTTAACGTGTACGAGTACGGCTTCTCACCGCGGCGCTGCGAGGAGCAGGAGCGCTTCCTGCAGGGCGTCATGCACAGCGCGGTAGAGGGACCTGACTACGTCGGCGTCGACTTCATCAAGCACCAGTGGCGCCTGTACGGCCATTTCTTTGCGTCCACGCGGTTCCAGATCAGGGGCTACGACGTCGATACGGTCGGCGACATGACCGTCGTCGTCGTGGACGCGATCATCTCCATCCGCCTCCGCCGCGACGGCGTCACGACGCTCTATCCGAGCCTCTCGGGGAACGAAGAGCTCATCCAGGAGGTCATCGGCAAGGCGATCGTCGCGCCCGGCAAGTACCGCTTCATCTTCGACGCCGATGGCACCGGCAGCTGGCTCGGCGGGGACTTCGACTTTGTCGGCGGACTGCAGGAGACGTTCCGGTCGCTCGAGAAGGTCGCGCTGTTCATGGAGAGCGCCAACATGTCGTTCAGCACGGGCCAGATCCAGTGCCAGCCCGATGGCGGCGAAGGCCACCCCGGGATGCGAAGGGATCTCGTGGACCACCGCCACCACCTCGACTTCCTGCTGTCAAAGTGACGGGGAGGTTGTTGAGGCTGTCGTCTGTGTCTGCATACCTGCTGTATCTTTTTCCACTGACACCGTCACGTTGTCACCAACGATGATGATGGGAGACCAACTGGCTGGTGCTGACCACGTGAGCGAGTTAGCAGTCCGCTCGACGATCACCACACCGCAGGATCTTGTAAAAGTACCCATTTGCCGTCTCGCTTGCCTCTCTTGACGCTTGAACGCACCCCCCACACATACTACGATCCCACGCACGACGCATGGCGCCATGCCGACTTGCTCTGCTCACCTGCTCATTCCCTCGCTGTCGTCGTCGTCTTGCTGGAGCGAGCTGCAACAGATGCGCCTGGCAGTAGATCGTCCGGGTCGTCTTCGACGTCACTCGCTTCCTCAGGGAACGACAGCGTGTTCAAGCGCGCCTGCCGCATGAGCGACCGACGGCGAGGCGGCGTGATCGTTTCGGGCTCCGAGTCGCCGTCCGCGACATCAGCGCGGGTCGGAGATGACGCGACGTTCTTCTTGGCAGCCTTTCGGCTCGAACCGGGGGTTCCTGCGGACGATCTCCGCTTCTTCGCAAACACCGGCGGTGTCTTCAGCTGCATGAAGTGGTCGCGAATGTCGGAGCCTTTGATCGGAGACAGCGACGTCTGCACAAAGTAGCAAGCATGATTGCGAGTTAGAAAGACGAACACAAAGCGTCTCGCACTCTTTGCAATCCAGAAGCACATCCAGAACACTCACCATGATTCGGGGACCTCTTGGTCGCGCACTGTCGTTCACATCGCGTGCGGCAGCTCCGAAGCGGGCGTCAGTGCCTGGCGCAGCGGCTGACAGCGTCGGTCCTTTGCCACGTCCAGCGGCAAACAACTGCTTCGGGAGGTAGATCTTGCCCGGGAACGGCCGCAGACTCGACTGGTTCTTGATCTTCTTCTTCACGAGCAGAGCTGCGCTGTCCACGAGCGGGTATATGTTCGTGCTGCTCGGATCAGTGACGTCGTCGCACTCGGACAACTTTGCGAGCATCTGCAGCAGAAACGCGATGTTGTCAGCTTCCGCCGATGCGTTCGACGGCACGAGTCCGTCCAGGAAGAAGCTCAAGTGCACCAGCTGACTGCTCCACACCGGGTTGTGGAACAGTGAGGCGTGTAGACTGACGCTACGCTGCGCTGCCTCTTTCGGAAAGTCCGGGTGGTGCGCGAGCAAGTGGAGCACATACGGGAGTGCATACTCTGGAACCATCAGCGCGCTCGCCTCGGCGCTCGATCCGCCAGATCGACCGCGAGCAAGTGAGGCTTCGAACATGCGCCGCATGCGCTGGACTGCGACTCCAAGCAAGTTCCGAGCTTTCTTCTTCAGCGCCGAGTTGGATTCGGAAGCAGCAAGCACCAAGTAGCTCAAGTACTTGTGCGGGTGAGGTGCAGCGTGCTTCATCAAGTGCGAGGTCAGTTTCTGGAGGAACGTGGAGCGAACGTCCTCGCTCGAGTCCTGCATGACGAAGCCGAGCACATGCCACTCCGACACCGTCACCAGACGCTCTACGCTGGCGTTGCGCATCAACTTGAGCAGGCTGCTCGATGCAACTGCGCGGTATTTGACTGCGAAGCCTGCATTCGAGGTCCATTTGCGGCCATCCGAGCGCAGCAAGTCGAACAGCAGCTCCATCACCTGCTGACTTCGCTCCTTGAACTCGCTCAGTTCGTACTCGAGGCGGCAGTGCAAGACCATATTCACCATCACTCGGATCGCCAAGCACCGGATATCCACCAGCTTTGCTTGAGTCAGCGCGCGCTTACGGTTCTTCGACTGTGCATCGGCGTGGTCAGAGTCGTTCAAGAGGAACTGCTCCCTCAGCGTCGACCACAGCGAAGTCGCCAGAGATGCATTCGTCGCCATATCTCTCCCGCATCGCTTCGTGAACACCAACAAACTCTGCAGCGTTGCCGCCGCACCGGGAGAACTCGGAGAAGACAACCGCTTCTTCGCACACAGCTTCTGGATCAGCAAGCTCGTGTCTTTCGACATGCTGCAAAAGTTGGCGATGCTCAGTGCCGCAAGCTTCGCCACGTGCACCTCCGCTGCTGACAAAGCTGCCGACGACCGGGTCGAGTCGTCTCCAATGCTCGGGTTCCAGCAGTACTTTTCCAACTGTTTCAGTAGCAGCTTGGATGGTGCGCTGTCGTCAGCAGATACTTCCGAGTCCATGGCGTCACCTCGATCCATCAGCGTCTTCCAGTGCTCCGAGTAGTTTGCAAGGACACCGAGCATGCCCTCGATGACGCGCTGGTCCCTCTTACTTTCGCTCTCGTCGTCTTCATCGCCATCGCCGTCGTCTCCGTCTTTCTCGGTGTTGGCATCGTCGTCAACGAGCAAGATCGCCTCGAATTCGTCCTTGATAAACGGAGCGAAGATCGCAGGCATGATCTTGGACACCATCACCATCAAGTCGGCGATGTCTCGGTTCTCTTTTGCTTGCCGCACGTCATTCTGGACGAAGAAGTCCATGTACGTGCTGATGGACGAACGGCTCAGGGTCAGCAGATTCAGCTTCCGGCATAGCGTCTTCATGAACTCTCCGAGCGGACTCTTCGAGCCAACACACTTGACCAGCTGATCTCTCGCGCTCCGGATGTCCCCCAGGCTCTTCGAGTAGTCGCACAAGTGCTCCATGTGCTTGAACACACTCTGGTCTTTCCAGGCGCTCAATTGCTCCAGCAGCTTTCGCAAGTTCGCAACCTCGGGGAAGAGTGGTGATAGCTCGGAGTACAGCTTCTCGGTCGCGTCGCTCAGATCCGAGCTTGTCACCTCGGCACGGCTCTTCCACAGTTGGCGATGGCGCTTCTTCGCAGCGACGAACTCGCGGCACACCTGCACACACTTGGCTCGCTCGCTGAAGATCCGTCGAAGCGCCTCCTTGGACGTCTGATCGACCGAATGGAAGATGTAGAGCAGTCCCTTCGCACGAACCGCATCGGGAGATGCTTTTGGCAGCAGAATGTCGTCCAGCAGCTGGACCACGCGGAGCCTCAGCTCTTGCTGGGGATACGCGAAACACTTGAGCACGAAGTCAGGAACCCAACCGAGCTTCTTCGCGTGCGCCGATGGAACATGATGCACACTCAGCGACCCCTCTTCGTCACCGTCGCTCGAACGACTCCAGCGCGCTGAAATGTGCGCCGCGTACACTTGGCTCAGCCCCGTCATGGTCTCCTTCCGCAATACCACCTTCTTGTCTTTCATGCGCTCCCCAACCTGCCGAAGACACTCCTCGCTCACGAGCTCGAGGCTGTTGGCAGCCAGGTCGCACACCTCGTTTACCACAAGCCTCCGCACCTCCCAGTCGGGGTCGCTCAGGCGCAGCACAAACTCTTTCTCGATCATTCCTCCCAGCTCTGCCTTGCGCTGCCAGACGATCGCACACACTTGAATCATCTGCAGCCGGATCTCTTTGCTCACGTCGCGGAATCGCCCCAGAAAGTCGCGGAAGTTCTTCATGTACTGGTGGCCGTAGTCTGCGTGGGACGACGCGAACAGCCGACCCATCAGCGCGATCGCCTCCGACCGCGTCGCGACCTCGTCCACCTGGAGCTGCAGACACACGTTTGGGAGCACGTACAGCAGCAGCGACGGGCTCGTCTTGTGAACTTCGTAGATCAGCGCGTACACATGCTCCTTGAGCGCCGACGACTTGTGCGCTGTCAGAGCAGTCGGCGCGTCCACGAGAATACTGTTGAAAAAGTGCGAGAGTTGGCTCTGGAGGTGGTCGCTGGTGCGCCGGATCAGTTCCTGTGCCAAGTGGTACGGACCGCGCACGTCCGTCTCGTTCCTGTCGTCTCTGGCATCAGCGACGCTCGCCTGCACCAGCGGCGCCAGCATCGCGTCCAGCAGCGGCTGCTCGATCATGTCGACTTCCTCGATGCACCCGCTCATGATCGCCACCATGAGCGCCTCGATCTTCGCCGAGTGCTCTCTCCGGATCGTCTCGAATAGCGTTTTGAAGAGCTGCACCAGCAGCGTCTCCTCGCCTTCCTCCACGCAGAAGTCCACGCCGACCAGCAGCACGCACGACTTGGCGCTCGCGAGGCTCTCGAGCACGTGGAAGCAGTGCGCGTCGCACGCGGTGCCCGCAGCGTCCGGGTCGCTGCTCGTGTCCGCCGCGAGACAGCGAATTTGCTCCAGGATCAGCTGGAACGCGTCGTAGAGCTCTTCGTTCGAGTGGAACGGCGACTCCGGCGCGTGCACGCGCAGCAGCTCCGCGAAGCAGCAGGCGGCGAGCGAGCGCACGATCTTCTCGTCGGCCGCCAGCACGCGTTCGTGCAGCAGCTCCGCGCACATGAGGCGCAGACCGTCGAGCGGCACGTCCGCGTCCTCCTGGTGCTGGTTCGGCAGCTGTTGGAGCAGTGTCCACGCCTGTTTGAGGCGGCGCGCGAGCTCCGACGCGTTCTTCCCGGCCTGCGCCAGGAACGTGCCCGAGAGCACGCGGCGCTGCGTGTCCTGCTCCTGGGCGCGAGACGCAGCTGCTGCGTGTTCGGCGCGCTTCTCGTCCGCGCTGCTGCCTTTCGTCTCCTCCTCTTCGCTGTCGGCGTCGTCGGCGTCGTAGTCGTGACGCGCCGCCGTCGCAGCTGCGACGCTCGGCTGCCGCCTGCCGCCGCTGACTGTACTTTCTCTCGCCGCGCGCTTCGCCGCCGTCGCTGCGCGCGTGCGCCGCTGCGTCTCCGCCGCCGCCGCCATCGCCTTCTTCCTGCTGCCTGCCTGTTGCCTGCTGCTGGTCGAGTGCGGAAATGGCAAAAAGCAACTTCAGGTAGTGCGAAAAATAAGGGAAAATGCAAAAAGCAACTTTACCTCAAGTTTCGCACTATCGGATCAATGACAGGCACATAATGAAAGCCGGCCGACACCTTCACACGCTGGTCATGGACATCGCGACGGCAGTGGTGGGTATGTAAGAAGGTAGAACGGCGCGTTCGTTGTCGCTCGGATTTGCTTATATGTACATCGACCACCGCGACGCTCGACAGGAGGCGGAACAGCGTATGTCGCCTCCTCCTTCCCCTCCTTCTTCTCGTTGTTCTTCATCGTCGTCGCCGCCGTCTTCTTCTTGTTCCTGCGCTACGCACGCCACGCCACGCGACAGCCACCAACGCTACAGCGACACCAACCAGCGCACGCGCGCGCGTCACAGCTCGAAGACCATGGGGAAGTCGTCGTCGCTCTCCTCCGGGTGCTTGGCGCCGCGCGGCACGTAGTATCGCGGGTCTTCTGCTCGCCGAGACGGCGGTCGGCGGCTACCTGTAGACGCGTTATTGCTGCTGTGGTGGTGGCTGCTGCTGCTACGCGCTTGGTGGTCGCGGATCGACACGGGGTCCGAGCGGCTGGGCGCGAACGGGACTGCGGCGGCGCTCGGATGCCGCGGCACCGGCGCCGAGTTGCGGTGCACGGCAGCGCTCGACGGCCGCGAGATGTGGCTCGAGTCCGTCGGCACCGAGGACGACGCTGTCGGCGGCCGCGCGCGTGACGACGCTCTGTGTGCACTCGACTCTCTTCGGCTGCTGCTACTGCTGCTGTACGCAGCACTGGGCTTGCGCCGCGGCTGCTGCAGGTGCTCGTCGAGCGGCAGCAACACCTGCGCGCGCACGGGGTGGCGCTCCTTGAGCGTCTCGAAGAGATGCCGCTTGCTGTGCTCTGTGCGCATCGGGCGGCTGCTGGAGGATGGTGACACATTAGTGTTCGCCGCATACACACACATACACATACACACATACACACATATACGCACAAGAGGTCGCTGTCGGTGCTGGCGCTCTTGAGTCCGTTCGGCTGGCTGTTCTGGTCCGCGAGATGGCAGCGGCACGAGGACATGAGCCGGCGGCACTGCCGGCAGCGTCCGTCCCAGCTGCTCATACTGCGGAGGATGTGGGTGGGTCCTAAGATTTGCGAGTGCGCCGGAGCGAGCGAGCGGCGGGGTGTCGAGCAGCAAGAGAGCGAGCGAGCGAGAGGCGGCGGCGGCTGCTGCTTGGGGGGCGCAAGCACTCGGCGAGCAGCGCTCTGAGCGTGGTGAGCGGAGCGAGTGTCGTCTGTGACTGGCGTTGTGGACAGTCCTCGAATTGCTCGATTCGCTTCGGGTAAGTGCGAATTCGACTTGTGCCGCGTGATTTGTATCGAGCGAGTCCAAGTTGCTGTTCGATTGTGGCTCGAGACAGTCAGTTGATCATGCTCATGCGAGCAGCGACCGACTCGTTCGCCTCCATTGCTGATCGCTCTTGTCGTCAGCCCTCGTTCCAAGTCCGCAAGTAGCCGCGTTCAACAGTGTCGCGATCATCGCGCGCCGATCGCTCTTTCGCTCTTGGCGCTAAGCTCGTTCTGGTTCCCAACCCACCCACATCTTGTTTCGCTCTGAATGTCTCGAGGGATCGACTACTGACAGGCTTCGAGGAGCGATGAGCTGGTGAGCGGTAAGTGGCCGATTCGGATGGTCAGCGGCGGCGCCTGCGACGAGAGAGCCCTGCTAGCTACGACGACCGCGTCGCGCTCCCCTTGGGCTTCACCGGCTGCGCGATGTAGAGCACGGTCGGGTCGTTCGGGTCCACGAACGCGCGGTTTTGGCTCTGCACGAAGTTCATGTCGATGATCTCTGTCACCGTCGCCACCAAGCGCCGCCATGCAAAGGATCAGTCAGCTCTGCGACTCGCAGCCCCAGATCGCACGCCATCAGCAGCAGATCAGCATGCACGCACCTTGTTTCTTACGCTTCTCGAGCAGCTTGAGGAACACCGGGAGCACGACGCCCGTGCCGCCGTTGTCGAAGATGATCTTCCACGCGAACGTGGCGTCCGACTCGGACCGGTCGGTCTGACGCGCCACAGCAAGCGAGGGGTTCGTTTACCACCTGTGAGCGCACCTCAAGCAGCCGCAGTCGACCAGCTGGCGAGCGTGACGCACCGACGCCACGAGCCCCGAGATGCTGCACGCGCCGAAGATCGGCTGGTTGAATTTCTCGTCCGTCATGTCTGCGAGCGGGATTTCCTACCATGTAGAGCGAGCGACCAAGCGAGCGAGCGAAGAGCAGGCGTGAGACTGCGACCGACCGATCCGAGCGAAGCAGAGACGCTCGCGACCCACAAACGCCTCGAAGAAGCGCCCGTGCTGCATCGAGCCCTTCTCGGCCACGAAGATGATCCGCTGCGTCGTGCAGTACACGCGCCCCTTGCCCTTGTACTTGTTGCTGCGGATCGCACACCCCCATCGTCCCTGATGTTAGCGCTTGTTCCGCCCTCCCCCCTCCGTTCGTTCCCTCGCTCGGCTCGCTTGTCCGCACCTGGCGACGCGGGTCTGGAATGAGATCTTGGCGCGCTCGAGGATAAACAGCTCGTCCTCGTGCGCGAGCGGCAGCAGCTTCCCCTCGTCCGCGAAGAGCTGCACGGAGAACGACATCTCTCGTAGTCTCTTAATGAGAAATGGCTCGAAAAAAGTTTCAATCCAAACACGCTAGGAAAATGCTCGCTCGCTCTTGTTGCTGTGCTCCTCTCGTTCCTCCTCCGCTAGAGCGGCTTGGTGGTCATGGCGGCGCCGCTCGCATCGAGACCCACTTACCTAAGCGATCGCACTCTGCAGCTCTGCGTCGACCGACCAGTACGTAGGGAGCACGAGTGATCGCTCCGCCGCCGAGAGCCAACGCCTTCCTTCTCCTTCCTCTTCCTCCGTCATGGGAATCGAGCAGCTCTGGTCTCTCTCTCGACGCAGCAGCGCACGGGTTCTTGCATCTGCACACGATCCGCCAGTCGCCCCAGATCCATCTTCACCGCCACGTGATGTTCTGGATGACTTCGACTCGCTCCAGTTCATGCACTCGAGCGAAAGAGACGAGAGTTCAGCAGTGACACCACGCGAACGAGCGGGGTCCAGGCGGACGTCAGAGCTGCTAACAACACGCCATCTCCGAAGCGAGGACGCCCGTGCATACACTCTCCCTGTTTCGCGCGCTCGAGTTGCTCAACCACACGTGCGCACGAGCACTCGCGTTCTGCTCGATCGCGCTTAGTAGTAGTCGCTTCCTGGACGCGTGTCCTGCGACATCGGGATCTGCTGCGACTTGTAGTCGTGGTCAAACGCGAACGAGTCCTGCGACATCATGAACTTGTCGGCGGACGACATCTGGCTGAACGACTGCGTCTGCGCCATCTGCGTGAACGGTCCGTCCAAGCCGATCGACGACTGCGTCATGCCCATGCCGTCCTGCGTGAGCGGCCCCATGCCGTGGAACGCAGCGCCGCCAGCCGCGCGACGAGACCCGCCGCGCTGCTGCTGTTGCTGTTGCTGCTGCTGCAGTCCAGCCCCAACGCCGTAGCGGTGCGGACCCGCAGGAGGGTATCCGCTGGCCGAAGGATATGGCGACATGTCCTCACCCTGGTCGTAGCGGGGATCGAAGCGCGAGTCGAGCGGCGGAGCAGGAGCACGCTGACGCACACTCCCATTCGCGCGGTTCGAGCGCTTCGCCGCCTTCACGGTCGGGAACTGCATGAACGACGCCTGCAGGTTGTTCAGCGGTCCCTCCATCACCAACTGGTTGTCGCGGTAGTGGTTCAGCAGACTGTTCCAGAGCTCCTGCTTCGCCAGCACGCGCGGGTTGCCGAGCAGGATCACACCGTACTTGGCGCGCGTCAGCGCCACGTTCAGGCGCCGCTTGTCGCTCAGGAACCCGATGCCCTGGTTTTCGTTCGAGCGCACGCACGACAGGATGATGATGTCCTTCTCTCGGCCCTGGAACGAGTCCACGCTGGCGACCTCGACGTCCTTGTACAACTGCGACCGCATCGAGCCGTTGCGCTGCATGTAGTTGACCACGTACGCGCGCTGGCCTTCGTACGGCGTGATAACGCCGATCTGCGACGGGAGTACGCCCGCCTTCAAGAACGTCGTCACGATCTTCTCCACGTTGCTCGCCTCCGTGCGGTTCAAGTAACTCGTGCCGGACGAGCTGATCTCCTCCGTGCCGAGGCAGATGTAGAAGAACGTCGGCTTGTTCGGGTTTGGCCACGGGAAGTCCACGTTCTTGAGCTGCCGCTCGGCCGGCCCCACACCGTTCTGCAGCTCGCCTTCGTAGAAAGTGTTCGACGGGAACTCGGACAGGCACGGGTGCATGCGGTACTGCACGCGAAGACGGAACGGGTGGTGTCCGAGCTTCAGCAGGCGGTCAAACAGCGACTGGTTCAGTCCCGCCGCCGCCGCCTTCTTGTTCATCACCACCGGGCCAAGCTGGCAGTGGTCGCCCACCATCACGACATGCTTTGCGCCCTGCACGATCGGGATCAGGCACTCCGGCTCGGTAGCCTGCGTGGCCTCATCAATGAGCACTTGGCGGAACCGGAAGTTCGAGAGACGCGGGTCGCCCGCACCGACGCACGTCGTGCAGATCACATCTGCGGCTTGCAGCAGCTCGCGCTCCGCCTGGCGCTTGAGCGCCTTGAAGCGCTTCTCGTCCTGCGACGACAGCTCTCCCTGGTCGTCCTTGAGCTGCGTCAGCTTGCGCAAATCCGCCCTGTCCGGAGAGTCGAGCGACTTGATCATCGCGTGGAGCGACAGGTGCTCCACAGACGACGCCACGGCCTCTCTGCTCTTCGCCGCGAGACGCACAACCTTCAGCCCCGTCGCGCTGATCTTGGCGGTCAGGTGGTCCACCGCGATGTTGCTCGGCGCAGTCACGAGCACTTGCCCCATGTTCTGTTTCGACATGTGGTACACGATTGCCGCCGACGTGACGGTCTTGCCTGTCCCTGGCGGCCCTTGGATCAAGCTCAGCGGCTGGGACAGTACGCCTTTCACAGCGTCCATCTGCGGCGGATTGAGCTCCGGGAGACCGGGAGCCGAGATCTTCGCGCCGATCGACCGCGGCACACGAAGTGCCTGCATCTCCACGTCGTGGCCGAGGATCTTGTGGTACAAGTAGCCCGTGAGCGACGTGTCGTCGACTGCGAACGTCTTGAGCGCTGCCTGCATGCGGTCGAACGACGTGGCCTTCCACACAAAGTCCACCAGGTAGCCGTCCGTGATCTCGAGCGGGGCGACGTTGTTGCGCATCTCGAGCGTCACTTCCGACTCCTCCATGCGCAGCACATGTCCGGTGCTCTCCCAGTCCTTCCCGTAGATCATCGCCGCGCTCGGGCCGAGACGAAGTCGGATCTCGTCGCCCGGCACGAGCCGCAGGTCCGTGTCGGGGCGGCTGCACGTGAACACAGCATTGCGCTTCTTGTTGAGCCCTGTGTCCCAGCGCACCATCACGCCTTCCTGCGTCTGCGCCTCCTTCATCTTCTTGTCGTAGTCCGACTCCATCTTCACGAGCGGCCCGAAGATGTTCTGGTACTGGTACCCGTCCTCGTACTTGTCCATGACGGGGATCGGCTCGTCGTCGATGCCCGGCCGGTCGAGGTCCTCGACGACCGCGAGCGGGTTGTCGCGCCAGAGCTCCTCAAGCTTGGCGATCTGCGTGGACGTGATCTGGCGCGCGCGCAGCTGCTCGTGCTCGGAAGGCACCTTGACGAGCCACGGCAGGAACGACCGGTCGTCGATGAGCGGGAGCCACTGCGACATATCCCAGCTCAGGTCCTTGAGCGCGTTGAGCTGGAGGCACGGGTCGCGGCAGAGCAGCACGACGACCGAGTCCTGCTTGGCCGGGATGAACCCGAGCAGGAACACGTTGCGGCAGCCGCAGTTGTAGCACTCGAGCACGGTCTCGCCGAGCGGCGACTCAGGGTGCAGCGCCACTTCCTTGCTCTTGCTGCGCACGAGGTGCTGGATGATGTGCGAGCCGGACGTGTTGCCGCGCGAGTTGCAGAACCACTTATCGCTCGCGACGCACTTGACGACCGACGCCGGGTCGTGCAGCCCGCAGTAGGCGCACGCGTGCTTGGGCAGCTCGCGCGACGTGTAGTCGAGCGCGTCGTCGTCGCCGGGTTCCTCGAACGTCAGGTGCTGGAAGTCGTCGGCGACGGACGCCGCGTCGTCCAGCTGGCTCTGGAAGGCGCCGAGCCCCACGCCTGAGAACGTGGCGTCGATCGCGCTCACCGAAGCCGAAGAAGCCGCCGGCGCCGGCTGGAACTGCTCGTAGAAGGCGTAGTGCGCGGCGGACGCGCCGGTGGCGTTCGCCTCGTCGTCGTCGTCCTCCGACGGGTCCACGAACGCGTAGAGCGACGCCTGCGACGCCTGCGTCTGGAAGCCCTGCGAGTCGCCCGCCTGCGTCTGCAGGAAGCGCTCGCCGAACGCGTCGAACGCCGAGCCGCCGCCGCCGCCGCCGAAATGTCCGTGGCTCATCGTCGTTCGAGCTTCTTGCGAAAATGGGAGGCGAAAATGGCGAAAATGCCCCTAAAAACCGATCGGGTGGTCGAGAACACCGAGAGTACGAACATGGTGAGCATGCTGGAGACTGAGAGAGACTCACTCGTCCTGCGCGCGCGGTCGGCGTGGCTGGGAAGGAAGCATGCAACTATCTTGTCCATTCACGCGTGATCGATCCCTCGCTGCTGGTGCTCGGCTACCACGTCCTCTCTCCTCTTCCTGGCGCTGGTGCTGCTACGGCAACAGCAGCAGCAGCAGCAGTCGAGAGGAAGGGCACCGCCGTTCGCCTGCCTCTCTCCTCCTATCCCTTTTCTAAGCTATCCGGGAAAAAAAATACAACACCTAGAACGCCATGCTGAATGACGTCGGCGGGAGCAGCGTCGCGACTTGGCACCTCTCGGCCTTCGAGTACCGCTTCTTGATCACCGCCAGGTTGTTCGACGGCGAACTCGAGTACAGCGTTTGCAGCTCCGCCATGCACTCTTTCAGGTCGGCCCAGCTGTACCGGCACGCGTCCGCCAGTTCCTTTGTCTGCATCACAGCACGCAAACGGATTTGTCAGACTCCAACAAGACAGCGCTTCAGAGCTCTCCTGGCTCCAAAATCCTATCATCACGCACCATCGGGAACCCGTCGACCGTGAACATCGCCATCGACAAGCAGCACGTCGCCACCACCGACGGCAGATACTTCAGGAACTGGTACTCCTGCAGTGCCAGTTCCAACAGGTAGTGCGCCAGCATCGACGTCTTCTTCTGGATCGGCGGGATCATCCGCTGGTAGATGTTCAGGAAGTCCAATGCTGTACAATCACACAAGTCGGTCAGGACTAACAACATTCCAAGATCCGATCCGCCTACACACGCATCCGCTCCAACGAACCTGTGGGCACCGATAGTGTGAAGTTGAGCGTGTTCAGCAGCTTCTCCTCCATCTTGAGCACCTCGGCTGACGTGTACACGTTGTCTGCGCACATCGCCAAGTCTTCCACGCCGATGTACGACACATCCTCGCACTTGGACGCAACGTGCAAGCACGTGGCGCCGAGCAACTGGAACCGCGTTTTCTTCACCATCACGATGTCCAGGAACCGATCAGTGTAGTTGACTGCAAGGAACGCTGTTCGAAGGCACATCTCGAAGACATCGACAACTGCGCGCACACACATTGTCCACAAACGAGGCAGTCAGTACGTGCTCCTCGCATACTCACAAAGTAGAGCAAAGAAACCCGCGGTATGGCAACGAGGCAGCACCTTCGATAAGCCAGTCAACGAGCATGGATCGATGTGCTGGTCGCAGCGTCTTCTGGCGGCTGCACATCCAAACAAGAGCAGAGTCAACGATTAGTCCGGCATCCTTCGCGAGGCTGCAGCACACTTCCCAAGCAAGCCGCCACACATACCTTAAATATTTGATCTCCTTCCACGAGTCCACCTCCGTCTGGCGCAGGTACGCGTGGAACAGTTCGACGTGCTCAGGTGTCCTTCCGACTCTTGGTCGCGTCATGGCGTAGCACATCTGCTCCATCGGAATCTTCGGCACCAACGGTGGGAACTCCGGCGCCTCGTTCGAAAAGTACGGGTGGCGAAGCGCGTCCTCTGCGGAAATGCGCTGGTCCGGGTTGTAGATCAGCAGCTTCGTGAGCAGATCGATCCCCAGCTCGGAAATGTTCGGAAACAGTCGCTTCAGCGGTCGGCGCTTCCAGTTCGGAAACTCGAAGTGGTAGTTCGGTAGAGACGAAAAGCCCGGCCAGCTCTCGGAAGTCGGCGTCGACAGCTTGCTAAAAATCTGGAACAGCTGATCGATCTCCGAGATGCCAGTGAAGAGCGGCTTGCCCTGCGCCATCTCGGCGAAAATGCAGCCGACCGACCAGATGTCCACAGCGGACGAGTACCCGCGGACACCCATGAGGATCTCAGGCGGGCGATACCAGAGCGTCACAACTTCCATCGTGTACGTCCGTCGAGGGATTCCAGTCGCTCGGACCAGCGCAAAGTCAGAGATCTGCAGCACCGAGTCGTCTGTCACACGAAAGATACATCCGTGTCAGCGACATCAATTCTTCCCAATGATCGCAGGAATCACAACGGCAAAGACCGTACCAAGGGATTCGTTGGATGTCTTGATGAGAAGGTGCTTCGGCTTCAAGTTGCGGTGAAGCACACCACGCCGGTGGCAGTACGCAATGGCGTCCAGCAGTTGATGCAGAAGTCGGCGGATCTGGCGAACCATCATAAAGAATCACAAGCGTCAGCAGCCGTGCTTTCAGAGCTATCATCACCATCAAGTACACAACAGCGCAGACTCACCACTGGCTCAGGAAGCGTGCGTCCTCCATTCGGATCCCCGGTGGGATTGATGATCTCGTGCAGCGTCTTGTCCACATACGGGAAGAAAACATGCAGCTCGTCCTTCGCGAGACTGATCATCTCCAGCGACGCGATGTGGTCGTGCTTGATGCCTTTCAGCACTGCGAGCTCTCGGAGCATGTAGTACGGAACGCCTTCGCCCTGTGAACAACCAGGCATCCAACTGTTAGCAAATGTTCCGCCCACAGTACCATCAACCCCAGCAACACCACCAGCCATGCGAACCTTCGGGAACACGCGCGCCTTCTTCATCGCCAAGATCTTGCCCGTCGATCTCTGGTGGCACTTGAAGCACGTGCCTTCCGTTCCCTTGTTCTTGATGCCCAAGTTCTGGAAGTTGAGCCAGTTCACAGAGCCGTCGGGCAACGTGCTCGGCAGCGCGCGGCAGAGCGAGCGCCGGCTCGTGAGCTCGCGCCAGCGCTTCGAGACCTGCGCCATCGCGTAGAAGTCCTCCGACGACGACACGAGGAAGGAGAACACGTGCAGGATCATGTCCACTGGCTGCATGTCAAAGTGCTCCGCGGGCTTGGCCTCTTCTTCCGGGTTCTCCAGCATCGACTCCTGCGTGCTGCCTTCCCACTCGTCGTCGTCGTTCGCCGCCGGGGACGCGATCAGGATCTCGCGCCGCACCAGCTTGTTCGCGCGGTGCTCGACTGCGCGGTCCGACGGGTCGATCGAGAAGCCTTCCTCGCCGGCCTCCTGGCTGTGGATGTGCTCGCGCGCGTACGCGACGAACTCGGGCTTCACGAACTCGGGCTTTGCGGGCGCTGGCTCGGTCTTCACGCCCGGCACCACCGGCTCGGACTTGACGCTCTCGGCTTTCGCGTGACTCTCCAGCTTGGCGGCGACCGGCGGCTCGTCTGCGCGCTTGCGCTTCGAGCCGACGGCAGTCGAAGCCGCGTCGTCGCCCGTGTCGCTCCAGTCCAAGGTGAGCGGCTCGGGCTCCTGGCGCGCGGCGGCGGCACTCGAGCGCGGGGTGCCGCCCAGCGCCGCGAGCAGCGGGTTGTCGCCCGCGACGCACGGAAGTAGATTCGGGACGCCGCGGCGTGCGCGCGAGCCCGAGAGCCGGATGGCAGCGAGCGAGGGGCTGCTGGCGTCGCTGGCGCTGCGGCGCTTCTTCAGCGGCGTCGCGTCGTGATCGCTGGTGATCGCAGCAGCAGCAGCAGCAGCAGCGGCGGCGGCGGCGGCGGCGATCGTGTGGTCCACAGTCGCGACATCCGCGCTGGCGGCGGCGCTTGTGGCGTCCATGGCGCGTGCAGGGCGGGCAGGCAGCGGAAGCGTGCGCTAAGCGGAAGGCGGGGGAGCGCGCACTGTGCGCGGGTGTTTCTTCCGCTTCTCGCTCGCTCGCGACGAACGGCGCGTAACTAACAATTCGGGTTATGGGGGCGATTCCCGCGTTAGATATAGCGGAGCGATTCGAGCGTGAGAATCGCGATTCGTGGTATTTTTAGCGAGAATAGCCCTAGCCCCAACCAAGGCCTTATTTGTATTGGAGCGTAGCTGTGGAGCACGTTTTGATATTTAATACTAGAAGTGAAGCAAATAGACAGGGGATCATAGCACTCAGAAGCACGACTTGGACTTGAAATCATCTTCTCGCATGAACAGGTGCAGTAAAGATGCACCCATTCATTCTAAAAGGATGCATGTGGACCACGCCACGAACTGAACGAAAAGATCGCGATTGTCTCCGCCTCCACGCATGCTCGTCCTGCTCGAAGCTGCTGCTACTTCCTGCTACCTGAGAGCCTCATCATCGGTGCTGAGGGATATCAATCCGAGCTGTGTCGCGATGTCTCTGTGTGTGTATGTGTGTGTGGTGCAATCGGCTGCTTTTGCTTTGAAATCGATCCATTTCACCTTTTGTCCAGCCTCCATTTTGCCTAGGTCTCCGTTTACAAGTGAAGGCGATTACTACCACGCGTACGCACATACATACACGCATGTCCGCAGCACTACACTGTCATATCCCCGCTCCACCGAAGAAGGCCATCTCCAGCTCTTGCTTTCAATCAAAGCTGACTTGCTTTTTGTATGGTCAAATTGGCTTATAATTGTGTCCACCCGAAATATATCTAAACTCGCTTTCCATGATCTATTTCGAATTTGGACACGAATTTTAGCTCTAAACATATCTAAACACGAGTTTTTAACTCCCGCTGTGGCAAAAGCTACGAGCAAAACCAGGGGCGGGCTCAAAATTGTTACTGTGAAGATCGCGTCGCAGGATCGCCGCTGAGTCACTCACTCCTCAATCACCAGCTCCAAGCGCAAGCAGCGAGCTCCCCTGCAGCTCCCCAGCTCCCCCTCCGTATCTTTATCACTTGATTCCACTATGGCGTCCGGCACTGCGACCGTCAAGGCCGTGATCTCCGGCGACACGCTCGTGCTCGTGGGCGCCGCCACCAACGGGCCGCCGCCGGAGCTCGTGCTCACGCTCGCGTCGCTGCAGGCGCCGCGGCTCGCGCGGTCCCCGGAGGCCTCGAACGAGGTACACTCCCTCTGCGCGATGGCTCCCCTTCTTCTAGACCTCTGACTGGATGAATGCATGGATGCAGCCGTACGCGTGGGCGAGCCGCGAGTTCCTGCGCACGCTCGCGATCGGCAAGACCGTGCGCTTCAAGGTCGAGTACCGCGTGGCGGCGATCAACCGCGACTTCGGCGCCGTGTGGCTACCGCCGAACGCGCGCGGCGTGGAGGAGAACCTGTGCGTGATCGTGGCGCGCGAGGGCTTCGCCAAGGTCAAGACGCTCGAGCAGTCGCGCGACGGCGCGAGCGTCGACCACGAGAAGATGCTCAAGGTCGAGGCCGTGGCCCAGGAGCAGAAGAAGGGCATGTACAAGGACACCGACGAGCTCTCGAACGTGACGGTCAAGTGGTCCGGCGCTGACACGGACGAGCTGCTCGCCAACTACAAGGGTAAGCTCGTGCCCGCGGTCGTCGAGTCCGTGCGCGACGGCGCGTCCATGCGCGTGATCCTGCGCCCGACGATGCACATCCTCAACTTTGGGCTCGCGGGCGTGCAGTGCCCGCGCATGGCGCCGCCCGTGGCTGCTGCGGGCGCGGCGCCGGCGGAGAACGCGGGGCCGGCGCCGTACGCGCGTGAAGCCAAGCACTTCACGGAGATGCGGTTGCTGCACCGCGACGTGGACCTCAAGCTCGAGGGCGTCGACAAGTACGGCAACCTGTACGGCAGCGTGGTGCACAGCTCGGGCAAGAACATCAGCGTCGAGCTGCTCAAGGTCGGGCTCGGCAAGATGGCGGACTGGAGCAGCATGTTCACGGGCGCGGCGGCGCGCACGGCGATGCGCAACGCGGAGAAGGAGGCCAAGGCCGCGAACCTGCGCGTGTGGAAGGACTACCAGGCGCCGGTGCTGCAGACCGACAAGCAGCTCGCGGCGGTCGTGGTCGAGGTGATCAGCGGCGACTGCATCGTCGTGTACGTCCCGGAGAAGAAGGAGGAGAAGCGGATCTACCTGTCGTCACTCCGCGCGCCGCGCATCGGAAACGCGCGCCGCAACGAGCCGAACGCGCCGTTCGCGCTCGACGCGAAGGAGTTCCTGCGCCAGCGCGCGATCGGCAAGCCCGTGACCGTCGAGGTCGAGTACGAGAAGGCGAACCCGAGTCTGGGCGACAACTCGCTCATGACGTTCGCGAGCGTGCTGCTCGAGCCGAGCGCGGCGAAGAAGGCGGTTCCTGGCGCGAAGGGCGCGAACCTGGCGGTGGATGTCGTCGCCGCGGGCTTCGCGGAGGTCGTGCGTCACCGCCCGGACGAGGAGAAGTCGAGCTACTACGACGACCTCGTGACGGCTGAGACGAAGGCACAGACGCAGAAGAAGGGTATGCACTCGGGCAAGGAGTCGCCCGAGCGCCGCTTCACGGACCTGTGCTTCGACGCGACGAAGGCGAAGCAGTACCTGCCGTTCCTGACCCGCGAGAAGACTATTCGTGCCGTCGTCGAGTACATCTACTCGGGCACGCGCGTGAAGCTCTTCATCCCGAAGGAAAACTGCATGATCAACTTTGTCGTGGCGGGCATCAAATGTCCGCAGCCGACGCGCTTCGGCGGCCAAGGCGTGATCTCTGCGCCGGCGGAGCCGTTCGGCGAGGATGCCAAGATGTTCACGAAGCGCAGCATCATGCAGCGCAACGTGATCATCGAGATTGAGGACATGGACCGCGGCGGCAACGCGTTCGGGCCGCTCTACATCGGCAGCGCGAAGGAGGACCGGTTCAACTTCGGCTCGCACTTGTTGGCGGAGGGGCTCGCGTGGGTCGACAGCTTCTCGATCGAGCGCACGAACTCGGCGGCGCTGCTGCAGCGCGCGGAAGAGACCGCGAAGAAGGCGAAGAAGAACTACTGGCTGACCCACGACGCGGAGGCCGCGGCTACCGCCAAGGCGCAGACTGCCACACAGCACAAGACGGCGGACGACGTGCTCGCGGCGGTCAAGCTGTCGGAGATCGTGAACGGCACGCACTTCTTCATCCAGAACCACGCCGACCGCACGTGCGCGCAGGTGGAGGAGAAGATGAAGGAGTTCACGCGCCTGCACGGCCCGAACGGCAAGACGTTCGAAGTGCGCCGCAACGGCATCTGCGCAGGCCTGTTCGACGACGGCAACGGGCCGACGTGGAACCGCGCCAAGATCGAGTACGTGCACCCGGACGGCAGCGCGCGCGTCCGCTTCATCGACTACGGCAACACGGTGACGCTGCAGCCGAACCGTCTGCGCCCGCTCGACGCGAACGTTGTGCAGTTCCCTCCGCAGGCGAAGGAGTGCGTGTTCGGCTTCATCAAGCCGCTCGCTGCCACGGAGGAGTTCGGCCACGACGCGGCGCAGATGCTGGGCGAAGTCGCGTGGGGGCACACACTGTCCGCCCGCGTGCACGGCACGGACGAGCAGAACCGTCTCAAGGTGTCGCTGTACAAGAGCAACAAGAGCGTGTCGGAGACCCTCGTCGAGGCGGGCGTGCTGCGAACGGACCGCAAGTCGCTCAAGACCGCGGCGGCATACCAGAAGCCGGTCGTCGACGGCCTGGTCAATGCGCAGGACGCGGCCAAGAAGAAGCGCGTGTGCATGTGGCAGTACGGCGACGTGGAGTCCGACGACGGGTTCTAGGCGGTAGTAGCAAGCAGCGCGGCGTGGCAGAAGAAGCCGAGTGCGCCAAATAGTTCAAGCAGGTCGTTCGTTGTTGCATGGTGCCGCTTGCGGTGGTCTGTGCACGGCAGGAGAAGAGATAGTTCTGTCGTGAGAAGAAGTGGGTAACCAAGATGTTCGCACGTGTACGTGGATGCGGACTCACAGGAACTGGAAACAGTGTCAAGCAGGCTACACAACACCTTCCACCCCCTCCTCACTCGAGCGCAGGCATGTCGTCGAACTCCTCCTGGAGCTCCTTCTCCTTCTCCTGCGCTTGCAGCACCTTGTTCTTCGCCTCCATGCGGGCGAAAATCTTCTCCTTGTACAGCTTCTTCTCGTCCTCTTTGTAGCGCGCGGCGTACTTGTTCAGCAGAGCCTGAGAGACAAGTGATGGGTCATGAGTTCGGCAATCCGAATGCCAACATGCACGCTCGCCAAGCTGGCCGCACCTGGCATCGCTTGAGATCCGCGATCGCGTGGGTGAAACCCGCGTCCTTCTTCTCGATCAGCTCCGCCGCCTTCTCAAGGCTCCGTTCCGCTTCGCCGGCGAACTCGAAGCCCTTGTCGAGGATCCAGAAGTCGCCCTTCCTCTCCTTCTCGAGCTCGCCTTTCAGTTTCTCGATGTACACGAGTCCTCGGCGGAAGTGGCCCTTCCCATTCGCCGCGTCGAGCAGGATCGCCTGGCGTGGTAGCAAGCACGAGCGCAGCACCAGCACAGCAGATCGTGAGCACTCGCACGGACTCCTCCCGACTGTCGGCGTCGATCTCGCCGAACCTGGTCGCAGTCCCAGAGCGCGTCCTCGATCTTTGCGAGTTTGATCTTGCAGAGAGCTCGGTTCAGGTACAGGACGTGCTGGCGAAGGAACAACGCACTCACGATGTCAGGACCCAGCCGCCACTTCGATGGTCAACTGCTCAACACCACGCGCGAACCTTGATCTTGTTGAGCTTCTCCTTGTCTTCTGCCGGCATCACCTCCAGCTCCTCTTTGCCGAAGAAGACGTGGACGAATCCCTGGTGTCCACCGTCCAGCACACATCCATGGCAACGTACGTCGAGAGATGTGTGAGAGGGGTTGCCACTCTTAGCGTCGTATCTCCCGATGCCGTCACGCACCGAGTCGTACTTCTTCTGCGCTTTCTCGTACTCCTTCGCGGTCACGAGCGCATTCCCCTTCTCCTTCGACTTGGTGGCGCTCGCGATGCGCTCGTCTGCGAGCAGCAGCAGCCGTACACTCGTTAGAAGTCTCCACCACATAGCAGGACCTGATTCTCAACGCCTAGCACGCACCGAGTGTCGGAGGCGGGTTGTCCTCCATCATCTTCTTCTCCTCTTCGTACTGCTTCTTACGCGACTCGGCGAGCTCTGCTTGGGTCGGGAAGCGAGGAAGCGGTTCCTGGATGATTGCCATGATACACACGATGAGCGAACGCCTCCGAGCACAGAGCCCATGCTCCGCCGGCTGCTTTTCCTGTTCACCTTGAAGCTCACGAGCTCGATCTCGAAGTCGAGCGTCTCGTCCGGCTCAACCTGGGAGTGTTGTTCACTGTATCAGCACAAGAGCGCTCTTCGCACATGACAACCGAATCACAACTGCACTCTCACCTTCGGAGCAAAGCCCTGTGCTCCGTACGCGTACTCTGGCGCGATGATGAAGCGCGCGAGTTCGCCCTCGGCCATCGTCGCGACGCCGATGTCCCAGCCCTTGATCACCTTCTCTGTTGGACCATACGCACATACATACGATCAGCGCTTGCCCTCTCACTCTCCTACGCTCCATCACGACACGCACCTCGGCCGAGCTGGAACTCGAACGGGTCGTCGGTGCCTCCGACGTGCTTGCCGTCCACCACATCGCGGCTGCAGACAGTCACAGCCGCATCAGCTTCAGTCCGCAGTCGTCACCACCACCCTCCCCATAGTAGAGACAACGCACGTCGTGTCGAAGATCGAGCCGTCGTCCAGGCGTCCAATGTACTGCACTGCAGCCAGCAACCACCGCCACCACAGTAAGTCGGACCGTCGGACCTACTCCTCGCCATTCGCATGGAGCACTGTCACCCACCGAAGGTCGGACAGCCCTCCTCGACCCAGCGGCCGCCTTCCTTGCCCTCGCGCAGGACTTTCTTCAGCACGCCGCCGTCCGCCGCGGGCGAAATGTCCACGAAGCCCTCGCGCGCGCAGAAGGCGTTGGCGTCCGGGTCGAAGAACGCCTTCGTCTTGCTATAAAGTACGAGAGAGTCAGTCGCGTCGAGCAGCAGCAGCCTTCCTATCAAAGAGTGCGGACACACCGAGCGCAGTGCGCGCAGATTCGCTGCGGGTTCGTGATGAGCCCGCGTCCCCAGCCGCCGCACTCGACGCAGCGCGGGTACTCGGCGGTGTCGGCCATGACGATGCGATGATGGAAAATGGATCCGCAAAATGCTAGAAACTATTTTACTTTGGACCATATACACTCCTGGTCAAAATTATAAAACCACACACTCTTTTGCTCGTAATTTTTGAACGACTGCAAATTTGAGCTCACTATTTGGATATGATGTTTGCTAGTGTGTGCTTGTTCACGGACACGTGGAATCGCACTCAAAATCGAAGTTTGGGAGCTTTCCCATTCAATTTGCGTTTTATAGCGTGGACAAAAAGATAAAACAAAAAACATACAAAAGTCAAGATATATGTTCGTACTTAGTAGTGAGTCGGACCTCCCTGCTTTTCAATCACCTCAATGCATCTGGAAGGCATCAAAGCCGACTAGAACACGGAGCTCACTCAAGTCGGTAGCGGTCCATGCGCTCAAAATCGCCGACTTGAGCTCGCTGATGTTGTAGTACTGCTTACCGTTCGCATACACTCTAGCAGCTAAATGAGACCACAGATTTTCTATCGGGTTCAAATCAGGCGAGCGAGCAGGCCACTCCATCACCGTCACGCCCTGCTCTGCGAGGAATTCGCGGGTCTGCACGGA
>JAASGA010000326.1:0-23069 GCA_023334105.1 Globisporangium nodosum
GTCTACCCGAAGGACATCAAGGAGCTCAAGGCGTACCTCTCGGACTCGCAGCCGCGCGTGATCTATCTCAACAAGGCGTACGACTTCCGCGGCAGCGAGGGTTCCAAGACGGAGACTGGCTGCCGTCCGCTCGCGCACCGCCAGTGCATTGCCAAGAACAACGGCTACAAGGGCCAGGACGTGATCCTGCAGAGCGATGGCATGGCCAACACGGGCGGCTGCATCGAAGGCACGTCCGTGACCGTGACGTACGACGTCGCCGGCACGAAGAACCCGCTGCAGATCACGGACAACAAGACGCTGCGCGGCATCGGCTCGGCGGGCGTGATCATCGGCAAGGGGCTGTGGATCAATGGCAACAACGTCATCATCCAGAACATCCACATCACCAACTTGAACCCGCACCTCGTGTGGGGCGGCGACGCGATCTACCTCCAGGGCAAGAACGGCGGCGCGACGCCGATGGAGAAGATCTGGATCGACCACGTGCGCGTGTCGCTCATCGGGCGCCAGATGATGACCACGAACGCCGCGAGCGTCAAGAGCATGACGATCAGCAACTCCGAGTTCGACGGCCGCACGACGTGGTCGTCGTCATGCGACGGCCGCCACTACTGGACCTTCATCTTCCACGGCACGCAGACGCGCATCAGCCTCATCAAGAACTTTGTGCACCACACGTCCGGCCGCTCGCCCAAGTTCGGCGGCTCCACGGACGCCAACACGAACGTCGTCGCGCACGCTGTGAACAACTACTGGGCCGACAACTCGGGCTTCTCGTTCGACGTCGCCGACAAGGGCTACGTGCTCATCGAGGGCAACTACTTCGAGTCCACGGCCGTGCCGAACCTGCACGACTCGACCACGACCGGCGCGTCCTTCGTGCCGAGCAGCAGCAACCAAAACTACTGCAAGCTCTACCTCGGCCGTTCGTGCCAGCTCAACGTGCTCGACAAGAGCGGCGCGCTCACGGGCGCGAGCGACAGTACGGCGATCGCCAAGCTCAAGGGGCTGACGGCGGGTTACACACCCGTGGCGGCCAAGAAGCTGCTCAAGGTCACCACGAACTTTGGCGTCGGCGCCCTCAACTAAGACGGACGAATACAATCAACCGAGACTACAGTAGCTCCGCGGCTACTGGGACGAGTAGATCGCACGTCTACATACAAACACCTGCCGTATTGAGCACCATCCATCCGCCAAGGACGCATGCCTCTCGACGGTAGGATTTCGCTGTGTCCTAGTTCGCTGCAAGTGGGGCATGCGAGGTTTGCCAACTTCTAACTCCAACTTTTGCCACTTCGCCACCACAACACCACATCCCCCTCCGCCGACTCCCTCTCTCTCTGTCACCTTCCTCAGCCAAGCGGCCGCCATGTCTGAGGAGGCATCGCCTGCCAACGAATCCGCGGCGCAAAGAGAGCCGCCGTCCAACTACTCAAGCGTGGTGTGCAAACTCGCCAGCTTGCAGCCACCCGAGACTGGAGCCAGAGTGACGGTATCCGAGGCCACCCGCGCACACCGATCCTGGGGCTGCAGCGTGCTTTGAAGCGTCGCGCCACGGTTCGCTCCGTGGACGAGTTCCGCACTAGCAAGCTTTGCTCCTCCTGTCACGAGGAGCTTCAAGTCGTGACTTTTCCCGACCCGACCGACGCGACCAAGACCAGAGAGAGCTGGAGTGTGAAGCGATCCGACAACTCAGCGTGTGCGGCTCGGTTCTGGGACCGCGACGTCAACGGAGCGATCAACATCCTCTGTCTCCATCAAATCGAGCTCCAGCAAGGCACTCGGCTGACTCCGTTCGTGCGCGGAAGCCAGTGACGCAATGAGCCTCCCCTGTGCGTGAGGTCTCTTCACGCGCACACGCGTTCAATCCAGTATGAACCTGGTGCGTGCTCTCTTGCACTGCCGCCTCCAGTAGTGAGGTGTGAGTTCCTGTAGGATAGTAGCACAGCACCTACTTTCAACTAAGGCGCATGTAGAGTTCTGCTTGCCAAGTACTACAGTAGTGCTAGACGTGCCGAACTCCTCCTCCTGTGCCGCAGTGAACCTATGGTGCAATGCACGCTGTTGATGACATCTTAGACCGCGAGTCTGGGACGTACGACGTGAGCTTCGTGATGACCTGGGGGGCTAGAGTAGAGCTCATGCTGTAGTTAGTGGCACACAAGAAGAACGCATCGATGTTGACGGACGATCACCGCACTCTCTACGTCTTCGCCAGCAACGACGTGCTACGTGTCCAGCATGCAGAGCATCGCACAGCCGCGGCGGATCCAGTGGTCCGGGTTCTTGTCCGTCGGGATGTCGAGGCTCACGACAAAGTTGGTCGAGTGGCCCGTGGTCGAGAGCGTGCCGGCGCGGATCGACGTCTTGTAGAGCGGGCACTCGTACACGTCCGCGGGCGTGTACTCCTCGCGCCGCATGGGCTTGAGCCAGATGACGGGCATCCGGTCGAAGAGTTCGTTCGGGATCGACTCGGCGATCATCATGGCTTTGCGATCGTAGCGTGCGCCTTCCATGTAGAGTCCGTAGATGTACACGCCGAAGGGCGGCGGTACGCGGTACGCGTCCTTGTCCTTCGCCATGGTCTCGCACGAGACCACGAGCGCGTCGATCGCGATCTGCCGCTCTCGCGAGAACGACTGCTTAACCGCCGTCATGAAGCCCTGCGGGAAGAAGAAGCCCGACAGCCAGAACGCCAGCGGCGGGCCGCTCACGAGCCACTCGCTCGTGAACGCGATGCGCGCGAAGAAGTCCTCGATCCACGACGCCAGCGGCTTCAGACACGGGTACCCGGCGTCCTCCCACTCCCTCGGGATCTGCTGGATCAAGAAGCCGCTATACATCTTCTCGAGCGGCCCAGACATGACGACGAGCCCCTTGATCGCGCGTTTGAGCATCTCGAGCGTGCTCTTCATGACCTTGATGAGGAAGTTGAATCGGATCATCTCCTGCGACAGGAACACGCCGAGCGAGTTGCGAGAGTCGCCGCCGGCTGCTGCTCGGAACGTCGACTCGTGCGCGCGCGCTTCCGAGAAGAGCTCGGGCATCCGGTCCTGAATCGACACGACCAACTCCATCACGATGCTGTCACTGCTCTGAGCAGCACCACCGCCACCTCCGCCGCTGTCTCCGCCACCACCACCGAGCATCCGCAGAACCGTCCCAAGAAGCTGTCCGGTCTCCTTCTGCTGGAACGTGATGTCGGCGTTCGCGTGCAGCCCAAAGATGTCCGGCGCGTCCGCTGTCGGCAGCGAGCTCACGTACTCCCGAACCGCTGAGAGGCTGCCCTCCGGCGGCGCGAAGTACGTGTTGGATGATGTGAAGCGGTACGAGTCGTCCATCACTTCTTTGCAGAACAGCTTGCGCATGATGCTCGAGTTCGTGCGCTTGTCCCAGCGATCGGTGATGCGGCCTCCGTACGACACGTCGGCGACCATGACGTTGAGCGTCACGTACGGTACGATCTCCTGCTCCTCCAGGTACAACCGCACCTGCTGCATCCCGGTCTTGAGGTCGCTGTTCATCCACTCGTACGGGATGTTCCAGCCCACGGCGCCGAACTTGCGCCGCTCGAGACACACGGCGTTGTAGAACGCGAGCGCGAACACGAGCTTCTTGAACTCGCGCGGCTTCGTGCAGCCGTCGTAGTCGGCCTCCTTCATGTCCAGGAACGTCCGCCCGAGGTTGGCTCGGATGCCCTTCGGCGGCTCGTTCGTGATCTTGATGCCGTTCTGCAAGATCGGCACGGGGAAGCGCGAGCTGGGCATGCTCGTGAGCCACAGCCGAAACTCCGGGTGCATCTCCTCGCTCTGCGCCTGCTCGAGAATCTGCTCGAGCCGCCCGAGCCACGACACCGCAAGGTGGCAGTTCTGCAGACACACCCAGTCCCCCGTCTCCTTCGACTGCTTCATCAGCGCCTCTGCGATCGGGCCTTGTCCTTGGCCGAGCGAGATGATCTTGAGCCCAGCCCCTTCCTTCCCTTCCTGCTTAGCGAGTTCGAGCAGGTAGTCGTTGATGTCAGCGCCAGGAGACAGCACGAAGATCAACGGCGTCTCGGGCTTCGAGTCACGGTAGCAGCCTTGCAGGTCGAATGGCGGCGACTCCGTGAAAAATGTGCCCAGCTCCCGACCGACAAACTCGCGCGTGCCGAACACGAGCATCTCTTCTCGGAACACGCGCAGCATGAGCAACCGCTGGAAGTTCGTGAGCGTGGAATCCCACGGCTGCGGCAGCGGCTCGGCGTGGGGCAAGTCCGACAGCACCATCGCTGCCTTCCAGCCGTCCGACTGACTCGCGACGGACTCTGCCAGGCGGTCGAAGGCAGGGGAGATCTCTCTCAGTCCTAGCAGCACCTTCCACACTCGCTCCGAGAGCCAAGACGGTCGCACGATGCCACATGCAGCCGCGAGCGCGCTCTGCGCCGCGGGGTTGCGCTTGTCGCCCACGAGGTAGAAGTTCCATTCGCTCGCGCTGATCGCGCCGCGCTGCAGCAGGATGCTCGACGCGACCATGAACGCGTACACGATCTTGTCCTTCTCGAAGAGTCCGCGACACACGTTGACGAACATCGACGTCGTGATGTCGTTCGTGAGGATCTCGAGCCGTTCGTCGAGCACGTCCGACTTGGTCGAGCTCTCGAGCCGCATTACGAAGAGCTTCTGGTAGAACTGCAGCGAGTACTGGTACATCGGGTCCACGAGCGCGAGGCTCGCGATCGCGAAGTAGATGATCGACCCTCGGATCGCGACGCACCGGTAGCCCTCGCGCGTGCGGTCGATCTCCACGGACGTCGTCTCGGCCTCCGCCATGCGCGTCTTGATCGCCGACGACGTGACTTTGCTGTGCGCGAGCGTGTCGATGAGCTCCTCGTCGTCGAGGATGTTGCCCTGCGAGTTCTCGAGCATGTACAGGATCTTGTCTTCGATCTCCTTGAGCTGCTTCTTGTCCGCGGCGATGTTCACCGTGAGCTCGTTCTTCTTCCGCTCCAAGTCCGGGCGTTCGCTGCGCACGACGTCCACGAGCAGCTGGTCCTCGAGGCCAGTGCGCGTGACCGTGAAGTTGATGATCGTCACCTTGATGCAGATCTCGGGCATGTAGTGCGGGTTCGCGAGCTTCGTCGTGATGTAGAACCGGAAGTTCTCGCTGTAGGGCACGTCGCTGTCGCCCAAGTGCAGCAGGTACTGCCCGCCGCGCTTGAAGATCTGCTTGAGCAGCACGGGCTCGAGCGACGGATCGAGATCCTCTTCGACGTTCTCGAGCAGCACCGGCGCGCCATACCGGATCGCGTTCTCGAGCGTGCGGAGGAAGTCCTTCTGCGTGAGCTTGATGAGCTGCAGCGAGTTCGCCGCCTTGTACATGTTCTTGATCCACTTGTTCGCTTGTCCTTGCGGGTCGATCATGAGCGGCCAGCGCCTGCCCATCGTCGTGAAGAGTCCGTTCTCGATCGAGAATGTGTCCGCGGGGAGCCCCATGATGTTCCACTCGCGGACAACGACCGGATCCGAGAGCACACGCTGGAACGAGAAGTGGCCGTCGACCGGCAGTCCGCTCGCCTTGCAGAATGAGATCCACTTCATCTGGAGGTCGTGGCGGAATTCAGCCGTGAACGGTCCCAGGTACGCGATGCAGCCGGCGGACAGGATCATGTCGCCCACGAGATTCACCATGTCCACCGCGAGGTTCTCGGCGCACTCCTTCCACCGCCCCTGCTCCTCTCCGAGCGAGTCGATGAGCCGCTCGGCGCGGACGAGCTGCGCCTGCGTCTTCTCGGTCTGCTTCTCGAGGTCGATCTTCTTCTGCTGTGCGTTCTCGAGCGTGCGCTTGAGATCCGCGACCTTCTTGAGCACGTCGTTGAGCCCCGCCTGCTTCTTCTGGAGCTGCACCTGCTCCTGCTCGAGCCGCTCCTCGGCTTGCCGCAGGTTCTCCTTCTTCGGCGCGATGTTCTTCGCGACCGTGTCGTACGTGTACATCGCGCGCACCCACATGCAGAGCGACGTCGCGGCAGTGGAGATGCTGCTGAGGTTCTCGGGCGTGAACTCGTCGTCCGACATGAACTTCTGCAGCGCGCGGATGGTCTTCGGCGGGATGTTGTCCTTGTCGAACTCCTTGAGCTTGTCGAGGAACTTCATGTCGTTCAGCAACTTCTTCGCCTCGTTCCACTCCTGCTTGACGTTGAAGAGGAGGCAGACTGCGTTCATGGTCACTCCGACGAGCCGCGGCGGGTTCGTGAACGTCTTCATGACCGTGATGTCGTCCTTCTTGAGCTGCGAGAGCGCCTTGATCGACGCGTAGTACGCGGGCATGGCTTCGTCGAGGTCTTTCTGGCAGTCGTCCTTGATCGCCTTCACTTCCTCAGCAATCTTGTTCGCGGCCTCCACGTCACCCTGAATGAACCGCTGCTGCTTGTCGGCCTCGGCTTGGTCCTTCGCAACCTGCACGAGCAGCGTCGACGTGTCCTCCTGCGCCTTCACGAGCACGGGCTGCAAGTCCGTCAGCGAGTGCTTCAGGTTCCCCACGACTTCTTCCGTCTCGGTCAGCTTCTTTAGCCCACCGCGGTACCTCGCTTCTTTCGCGCGCACCAGGTGGCGGTGGTTGCGCAGCATGTCGACGTAGAGCTTGATGAGCTCCAGATAGCTCGTTGGAGTGGTGTAGTTGTGGCGCTTGAGCTGGGCATAGAACGTGGCTGTCGCCTCTTCGACGCTGCGGTGGATCGTGACGGCCATCTTGCAGAGTGTGTCGACGTTGCTCTCGATGCCGAGCTCCTCGGCGCTGCCCGCGAAGAAGCGCTTCGCGACAGAGTTGAGCGCGTCCTCCGGCCACGCATTGAACCAGTCGATCGTGCAGCAGTTTACGAGCGACGGGAACATCCGGCACCGGTTGCGGAAGCTGGCGCCGATCGGCGACACCGCGAGCACGACGTGCAGGTTCTCACGCACAAGCGTCACGTAGTGCTGCAAGATGTCCTCGCGCGTGACTTTGCCCACGTGCTGCGCGAGCGGCCGCACCATGTTGACGATTTTCTCGACTTCGTCGCTCGCGTACAAGTTGGGGACTTCGCCGGTGTTGAGCACGTTGTTGAGGTCTTCGAGGAACGACTCGTGCACGATCTGCGCGTCAGAGAAGAGGAACACAACCGGCTTGCTCTCCGCACCGGCCGACATGAGCACTTTCTTCAGGTCCTCGTGGAACTCGTTCGCGCCGTAGCCACGCGTGATCTCGATCGAGAAGCACTTGTAGTCTGCCATGAACGCCGCCAAGCGCGTAAGGCTCTGACGCCCGGAGCCACCAACGCCGACCAGCAGCGCATTGCCTCGCGGCTGCCGGAGAACGCGGCAGATGCGCGAGATGTGGTGCACGGCGTCGTTGAAGAACACCAGGTGCATCTGACTCGGGAACGTGATGTTGTACTCCTCCAAGTACTCCATGAGCAGCCCGTTCAGGCGCACCAAGTCGTCCACAGGACGGTACGACTTGTTCTCGCGCGTCAAGTAGTCCCCGTACAAGAGATTCTCGAACGCCTCGGGCGGCCACGAAAGCTTCACGTGCTCCTGCAGCAGCTCCGAGCACGCGTTGTTGAACCAGCGGCGATCATCCGAGTCGACAAGGCGGTCGCGGAACACGCGCGCTTCCTCGTGCAGCCAGAGGCGGAGCAGTCCCTCTTCGTTCGGCACGCTGTCTTTCTTGATCATGAGCACGCCCTGGAATACCTTCGACAGGTCGCGGAGGTTGAACGTGTAGTGCGACTTAGACGGCGTCGGGAGCATCTCGAGTTCCACGCGCTGGTACAGCTGCACGGACGCGTTCACGATCGGGTTGGCCATCTGCGTCAGGAGTGGCAGCTCTGCAGCTAGGAAGCCGCCCAGGATCGACGTGAAGATGCGCGTCATCACCTCGCCCGACAAGTTCGGGATCCAGACCATGTGGAAGTGCCGCAGCAGCCTCGGAGACACCTCGCTGCGACCGCCGCCCGGCGGCGCGCACGCGGCTGCGAACACGACGTCCTTGATGCTTTTGAAGAACATCTTGGACGTGTCGTAGAACCCGCCCTGATCGATGATCTGCCGCAGCAGTTCGTTCGGTGGCTGCGCGCCGTAGATCTCCAGCGCGGGCATGTTGAGGTCGTCGACGAAGAACAGCATACGCTTGCCGGTCGGCGGACCGAGCAGGTTCTTCCGCTTCTTCTCCAGCTTCAGCTCGAAGTGCTCGTACAGATTCCGTGGCTTCGTCTGCGCCGAGTAGCTCATCGTCGCCGAGATGCAGCCGTCGGTTTTGGCCATGTCGTCCAGGAAGGACTGGACGATCACCGACTTGCCCACGCCGGTCTCGCCACTGTACAACACGTGGTGGTCTGCGAGCAGCAGCTTGTCGAGGATGTAGCGGAACCGCGTCGTGTCCTGTGTCGGCACGACCATGCTGAAGTACGACGCGCCAGGTTGGAACGTGAAGCGCGGTGTCTTCTCGACCCAGGACACCCACTGGCCGGTGGCCTCGTCGATCACGACGTCGTAGACGTTGTCGACCATCTTGACGCTGGTGTTCCCGTCGCCATCGAGGAGCGACCGGAACTGCCCCATGCAGAAGTCGTTGAACTTGGGGCGAGACGCATCGTCGATGTTCGCACCGACCGACCACGTCACGGAGAATACAAAGTACATGCGGAGCAGCGCCGAGAGGTCTGTCCCGGTGTTCCCAGCGCCACTCGTCAGACACGCCGCGAGAAGGTTGAGACAACCTGTCATGAGGTTCGCATTGTTGCTTGCGATCTTCTCGCGGCAGTGGTCGCGCACGAACGCGATCGCGATCGGCACGTGCGTCTCGATCAGGTTCAGGAGCATGTTGCAGAGCTCCATCGACGACAGGATCTTCTCCAGCGTCGTCACCTTCCACGTCCGCGCGAGCGACGTCATCCCGACGTGCACTTGCTCCATGTACACCATCCCGCAGCGGCTGACCGTCGCCGGGGACGCCACGCGCAGATCCTGCACCTCGAACATCATATGCAGCGTGTGGGGCAACTTGATGCGCTCGCTGTTGGACAGACACAGCGTCTTGTTGTCGTCGAGTACTGTGTTCATGTTCTCGATCCACACCGCGTCGACCGGGCCGTCGAAGATGACCCAGTTGCGGTTGTCTGACTCGGCCGCTTCCTGGACGCACTGCCGGACGAGCTTGGGCACGAGTCCGTCGGTCCACTCGTTCGTCATCAGGTTGAACTCGCCGTACAACTGCCCCGCAGAGATTGACTTGGGGTTCAGGATCAAGCGGTGCACCTCCTTGTAGAAGCCGTCACGGTCCACGACGCCGTCCTCGAACAACTGCGTCAGCGCGCGGGAGAGCACGTAGCAGTTGGTGCTCTTCCCGCTGCCAGCTTCACCCACAAGCATCATCCCGTGACGCACGAGCTGCGTCTCGTGCACTTGGATCGCCTTCGTGATGAACGACGGTACTTGCTGCAGGTTGAGCAGGTCCAACTGCTTCTCGATCGCCTTCTGTAGCAGCCCGTAGTCGACGAACGGCACGACGACGCCAGGAAAGAGATCCGCGATGATGCCACGGAAGAGCGGGAGGTCCTGCTCGAGAAACTTGGGCACGTTGCTGTCGCGCATCGCTCGGATGAGCAGCAGGTCCTCAATCATCTCCGGCTCCTTGCGCTTCAGCTGACCCGCAGCCACGAGCACGGACTTGACGGCGCGCATGCCAAAGTCGTAGTGGTCCTGCTTCGAGAGCTGCTCGCTCGAGAGCGAGTAGAGCTGCGTCATCTTGTGCGACAGCGGCAGCGCGTTCGCAAAGCCCTCCGAGAAGAGCACGATCTCCGCGATGAGGCGGTAGTCCGGCACCATCATCGCGACGGGGCGGAAGAGCGCCTTGAGGTTGTCCGGCAGCTCGGTGCGTCCCGCGTAGCCCGGGTTCATCGTGATGAAAACGCCGAAGCCCGTGTTGAGCCGGATCATCTTGCCCTCGAACTCGAACTGGTCCACGTCTGCGATGATTGCTTGCTGGATGCACAGCACCTGCTGCGCAATCACAGAGAGCACCTCGATGTCGATGCGGTTGAACTCGTCGAAGCACGCCCACGCGCCTGCCTGCGCGAGACCCGAGAAGAACCTGCCCATGATCTTGTAGTCGAGTCCGTCCGAGCAGTTGAACACGACGCACTGGACAGCGAGCGCCTTCGCGAGGTCCTTCGTCGTCTCCGTCTTCCCTGTGCCTGCTGGACCGGCAGGAGCGCCACCAAGTCGCAAGTGTAGCGCGCCTGTGAGCGTCATGTAGCAGATGTCAGTGAGCGGCGTGATGACAAGGCGAGGTGAGTTCCCGAGGTACTCGTAGCCATAGATGAACCGGGTGTTCGTCTGCCGCGCCACAAAGTTCTTCACGTCGTCTTCCCAGTAGTACCGCAGCTGCCTCGTCCACTCAAAATCGCTCAGCGAGGACACCTTGCTCTCGCTCAGCGACCGAACAACGTCGCGAGCGTGGACGTCGATCGTGATGACCGCACCCATGAGGATGCGCTGCAGCTTGGACAGCGACCCGCGCACGAGCTGCACCATGCCGTCGATCTGCTTCAAGCTGAACTGTAAGAACCCGTCGATGGCGTTCGCGTCGTTGCCGTTCTCGACCTCGGAGATCGCCTCCGTCACATTGCGCGTCCAGAACACTTGGTCCACCAAGATGACTACCTGCGCCGAGTATCCGAAGAGCCACTCCTTCCTGTCGATCGCGTCTTCGACCGGGTAGTTCGTCAGCGCCTTCACGCCGTCCTCATACAAGCTTGCGCGCATGGCTTTCTCGACTTGGACGAGCCACGTCTCGACTGGTCCCGCAGCAGTCACCAGGGACGGGAACTCCACGACCTCCCCTTCGCCGCTGATCATCGCGTTCACGATGTTACTCGCGACACCGGGCTTCGTGCTCGCGGCTTCATCGAACCGGATGCTCTTCATCGCATCAAAGCACTTGGACAGGTGCGGCTGAACGGCGCGCGGGTCACGCGTCTGCGACAGGATCTCGAGCAGCTCGTCGTTCGACAAGAAGTAAAAGCGCGGGAAGCCCATGCGCTTGGTCTCGAGGTAGTCCTCGAGCGACTTCTGAATCTCCTCCAGGATCTGGTTCGACATGCGAAACTGGTCGAGCAGATCCGAGCCGCTCTCGACCGAGCGGACGACGCTCGGGTCCACGTTCGTGCGCAGCATGACGTTCTTCCAGTTCTTGTCCACGAGCGCGAACTTCTGCGCCTCCACGGGTAGCTGCTTCTGAATGTCCTCGGCGCAGAAGATCGTCTCGAGGTACATCCAGCTGCGCTGGCACGTGATCCACTCGTCCAGCGTGTCCGACAGCAGCGACAGGCGCTTGTTCCAGCGCTCGACTTCGTCCTTCACGCCCATGATGAACCGCGAGCCCATCATCGTCTGCAACGTGACCTGGTTGTCTTCCAGGAGCGTCAAGATGTCCTCGAGGCTGCCGAGGATGTACACGTCCTTCTGCTCGCGGTGGTTGAGGCACGTGAACGTCATCTGGTCCCACCCGTGCTTGATCTTCGCCAACGACGCCTCGATCTGCGCCTCGCCAGACGCAGTCGACGACATCTCGCCGATGAGGTCCTTCATCTCCAGCACCTCGTACGCTATCAGGTTCTCGAGGGTGAACATGATGCCAGGGTACCACGGCTGCCGCAGCGCCTTGAAGATCTTCTCCCAGTGGCGATCCTTCATCGCCGGATTCCCGAGTTCCTGGACCGTCGGCATCTTGAGCTTGAAGTCGGCCGTGCGATCTTTGAACAGTGCAGTCACATCATTGCTCAGCTTCTTGTGCAGCGCGTAGGCATCCTTGAACGCCACTGCCACTTCTTTCGACAGCTCCTCGACGTTCACTTCGACGAACGAGTTCGTCAGCGCTGAATGGAACGTCGCGTTCCACGTCTCGACAGCCGTCCAGAGCGACTCGACTGTCGCGAAGAACTCCTGCGTGGCTTGCAGGTTCAGGTACTTGAACGGCGTCTGGTTGAACAGCACCTGGTACTCGGTGTACTGCTTCGACAGCTCGTCCAGCTGCGTCAGGCGCTGCTTCGTTGCTTCCAGTTCGTTCTTTACCAGTGTGGGATCCTCGAACTGGTCCGCGTCGATGAACACTCCGGTCTGTAGCTGGCTGTGGAGCTGCAGCACCTGTTCGTCCAAGCGTTGGATGTTGGCTTCCAGCTGCTGGGTCATCTCTCCGATGCGGCTCTGCACGAACGAGTCGACTGCGTCCGTCTCGTCCTTGTAGCTGTCTTGCACGCTCCGCAAGTCGTCAAGCTGCACCATGTCCTCGGACGAGATTCGGACGCCGTAGTTCCCCAGCAGCCGATACAGCTCGTCCACGACGTTCGTGTTCTTCGACAGCGCTTTCTGCTTCTGCTTGAGCGACTGCACCCGCTCAACGTGGCTCGCGAACTCCTTCAGGTGCTGCGGTCGCTGCAGCAGAGCCTGGATGCGCTGCTTGTACTCGATGAGCTGGTTCTTGCATTTGGCTCGCGCGAGGTCCTTCACCAGTCCCTTCATCGAGTCCAGCTTCGCGGTCGTCATCGGGATCAGCGTCTGCTTGAGCTTTCGGCTCTCGACGTGCAGGATGCCGATGGTTTGCCCGGCGCGCATCTTCTCGAGCTCTTTCTCCCACGTGCTGATCTGGAGCATGTCCGCCTTGAGCGTCGCGACCGTGTGCGACCGCTGCGAGTACTCGTCGAAGTCCCACCTCTTGTCGTACTCGTAGATCGGACGCACGTTGTCAAAGATCTTGACGTACTCAGACGCCTCGCTGTAGTCCGTGATGATCTTCGCCGCCAGATCCTTGCGGATCTGCTGGAAGTCGACGCTGGCGCTGATCGTGGACCCGACGTGAGGAGCGTCTGAGACTGCGTTCGCGATGTACGGCGCGAACGGGCGTAAGTACAATACGCGCGAGACCGAGTTGACGGTGCTGACGATGTCATCCGTCATGGAGACGACGATGTGCTGGATCTGCTCGCTCGTCGGTGCGAAGATCGTGGACTCCTCGCCGAAGAAGATGGTCGTCTCGAACAGGCCAGTCTTCCGCGGCACCTTGTTGAGCTCTTGCAGGAACTCGCGGCAGCTCTGGATCGCCAGCACCACGAAGCTCTCGACTGCCACGTAGTCGACGAGCCGGATCAAGTCGGAGATCATCGCAGCTTCTTCGGCGGCTCGCTTGAACAGCTTCCGGCGCTGCTGCTGCTCGGACTTGACTGCCACGATGGACTTGGTCTTCTCCTGCGAACCACCCGCACCGAGCTGCGCGTTGTCGGAGAGAAAGTCCTCTTGCGGATCAGACACCTTGGTCAGGTTCTTCACGTCGATACAGACCTTCTGGATGATCGCCTGCAGCTTCTCGATGCACGTCTCGAACTGCTTGGAGGCTTCGGCGCGCTTCGTCGCCTGGTACTCCACGAACGCTGAGCTCTCGTACGTTTTCTGCGCGCGAAGATCGAGCAGCACGACGCTCAGCACCTCCGTGCTCATTACTTTCTTTACTTGCAGCAGCGGCTCGCAGAAGCTCTCCTTCGCAAGGTACAGCTTCGCCTTGAGCTTCTTCCGCTGCCGACAGAACAGCTTGAAGCGCACGTTCGCACACCAGAGCGAGAACGCCTTGTTCACGAGGTAGTACTTGAAGAACCGGAACGACGTGAGCACATTGAAGAGCGTCGACTGCCGCATCCACTCTGCCAGCGCGACGAACTCGGACGGGCTGCCGGGACTCATGTGCACCAGCCCACTCGACGACATCGTGAAGTGCTCGCTCTCGACATCGCCCTGGCTCACGACCACGAGGTCGTACGGGCGGAAAGCGATCCCGGTGTTGGCGCGGTTGAGATGCACGAACTTGATCTCGCTGTCGGACCCGTTGCGTGCGAAGAACGCGATCGCGTCCTCGCCGGTTCGCAGGAAGCCGGCGGCGGAAGCAGCGGCGGCCTCCGCGGCTGCGTCCGCACTCGCGATGTTGCTGGTCTGCGTCGCAGGATCATGGTGCGCCATGAACAAACTCGGCGATCGATCCTGGTTCGCGCTCTGCATTTGGGAAGCCACTCGCGACGGCGACCGCAACGCAACAGGAGACGGCACGCCATGCTCGTCGGCGCCGTCCTCGTCTTCGTCATGGATCCCTGGTGGTGGCTGCGCAAGCGAGTCGCGCAGGAACTTTCGTGGCGACGCTTCTCGCCTCGGTTTCTCTGCGCCACCGCCGCCGACCGCAACAGCCCCGTACAAACTCTCCCTTGCGACGGCGAATGGCGATCCGGTCGGTGAACCTAAACTGTGCTGCTTGGTGCGAGGGCTGCTCGCTGGCCCGCCTCGCTTCACGCTCTTCTTCTTCTCCGGACTGCCTTGCGTCCCAGGGAACACGGGGATCTTCTTCGGAGACGTGTACTCGCCGGAGCTAGTGAACGTGAACTTGTGCGGTCCGGATGACGCCCCAGCACCACTCACGCCGGCGGTCGGCGACTGCAACAACGACGGAGACGCGTGGCTTGCGGGACTGGCGGGCAGCGGCCGGTTCGAGTGCAGCGTCGAGCCGAAGCCGGAGCCGCCGTCAAACTCGAACGCTTGGTCGATCGAGAGCTCGTAGATCGCGTGTCCAGCCACAGAGGCGGCGCCTCCGGATTGCGCGTTCTTCTCCTTCTTCACGGCGCGCGAAGGCTGCTTGCGACGTGAGGGCGACGTGTCCATGGTCGCACTGACCTGACCGCAAGCGCTCTCCTTCACCTCAAGCGTGACGCACACGCTTGGTGCCCTGGAGCCAAAAGACGTGTAACCACTTCCAGGGTACGTATGTACCCCGCCTAACCAGGTATGTGTGTACCCCCGAGAACTCCGACGCTCAGAGTACCTCCTTCTCCTCCAGCAGGTAGTACTCGTTGGTGACAACTTCCTCAGTGCTGGCGAAGAGGAGAGAAGCAGGCATCGGCTGGCTCTGATAAGTTACGTTAGTGCGAAGACGCCCCTCACGCGCTGCTGTCTTCGCGCGCCTTCCTCACCAACTCGGCGATCTCGCTGTTCGCCACGACGCGGTCCTCCGGCGACAAGTCGTAGTACGACTGTTGCGTCTTCTTCTCCCACTGCAGATTGGCACACAGAGCGGAACAAGTCAGCAACCAACAGGCATGCCGAACAGAACACGTACAGCTTAGATAGCTAGCTGTATGGAGATCGCACCGTTCGGACGTCGCGAACGGAATGCTGCGGCGGTTGGTACGTGTGCGTCGCCTTGAACTTCTTGTTGTGTCGCGCGAGGAGCGCCTGCAGGTCCTGAAAGTCGTCCTTCGCTGCGCCCGAGCTCGCGGCTGTTGACGCCGACGACGCTGGCGTCGCTCTCCGCGACACAGTCTTCGCTCTCGCGCTTCTCGCCGCCGCAGATCGCTGCTCGTCCGCTGTCTGCTTCGCCGCTGCCGCCATCCGGCTGCTGGCCGTTGGTGCCATAAACCGAGCGTTCCCTCGCGAGCTTGACGATGCAGCAGAAGCCCTTTCCCGCTGCACACTTGGCTTCGACACTGCGGCAGTTCCTGATCTTCTCCCTGCAGCGAACGTCTCGTGGGTCGCGGCTTGCTTCTTCCCCACGACACCCGGTGCCGCCGCCGTCTTAATCTGCGCACGCGTGCGCTCCACCGCAGCAACCTCCACGTCCGTACTTGGCAGCGACTCGGCGTCCGCTCCCGACCCCGACTTGCGGCGAAGACGCGCTGGTAGCCTGCACTCACCCTTTATAAGCGGTGTCCCATCATATCCACATCCCATCGCCATCTCTCACAGCTCGCACCACGTACCCGCTCACAGTCGCGCCCGTGACCAATGCTCGCGCCTGCTGACCACTGGCGCTCGTTGCATCAGAAGCTGCTGGTGGTCGCGCACCCACGTTCCCGCGGCGCGTCGGTGGCCCCGCTGCTCTGTTCTCCTTCTCCTGCGCGGTGCTGGTGCTGAGTGGCGCTCGCTCTCTCGTCGAACTGCTGGCATTGATGCTGTTGTTGTTCGAAGTATTGGTAGTCACCAGCGCCAGCGCCTTGTGCTCCGCCTGCGCGAGCTCGGCGCTCGGGCGGCTATGTGCCGAGTGCGCGTGGTCGAACCAGGCGTCGTGCGGGGGAAGCGCGCCGCCTGCTGGCGTCGGGACCGCCTGCGGTCGCGTCAAGTCTACGAAGCGCTGCGGCGCGTCGAAGGCGAAGAGCGCGTCGACGGCCTCGGGAGGCGCGGCGGTCGAGACGCTGCGGCGGCGGCGCGCGGTCGCAGTTGCCATGAGTCTGGTGAGTTTGATGGTGTTCTACATACAAACTCTTGGTGACTTTTGACTTGCATATGCAATTCTCGACTCGTACCTTGTCAGTCGAGTACAGTACGCGTGGTTGGACGGCTCTCGCCTCTCCGCCTCACACAAGACGAGCCCGAAAAGCGCAGCAGCAGCAGGAGGACCATGAGCTGGCGCGCGCAGATCTCCCGCAGCATCCAGGAGCTGCGCTTCGTGGCCTGCGATACGTCGCAGAGCAGCCACGGCCTGCGGTGCGCGGCCGCTCTCACGCATAATTTGCAGTGCTGGCTGGGATGCGTGCTAACGAACGGACCAATCTGTGTGTGTTGGGAACCCCGCAGCACGTTCTTCCGCAAGAACTACGGCGAGCTCAAGATGCTCAACCCGCGCACGCCCTTCGTGTACAGAGAAGCGGAGGAGATGGAGCCGTTCGTGTACGCGCGCTACGGTGCGTGGCGCTCGGGGGGGGGAGAGTTCATAGAAGTGAGGGAGGTGTGAACCACCGGGACGCTCGATGAACTCACTCGTACACTGGCACAGACTGGGGCGTCGAGAAGCAGGTGTTCGTGCAGAACAAGAGCGACAAGGAGATCCTGGACATCCTCAAGGGGCTCGTCGAGCACGGCTTCACACTGCCCAAGTCCGCGGAGAGCGACATCCTCTTGGCCGCGCCGATCATCGACGCGGAGCTCGGCGAGGACGCGTACGACCCGATCAACCTCACGTGGGACGGCATCACGGTGCGCCGCAACCCGGACTTCGACATTCCGGTCGAGGAGGCGCTCAAGGACGCGCCCGAGTACCCTTAAAGCACGGCGCCGTTCCCTTCGGGTGGAGGACATCCGAGAGTATCAGATCCAGCCAAGAGCACCTGCAGAGACCAATGGCGATGGCTCGCAAGCGCCGCTCCGTCTTCTTCGTCTGGTCCCATTGACACCGCGAACGGAGCGGCGCGGCTCGTGGCTCGCGAGCCAGCGAATCAAAACTGAGGAATGCAATGCTTTAGGTCTTCTCGAGGGAGATCTCCGCCAACGCGGGAGGCAGTCGTGGTCAGTCAGTCGGCCGCTGGTGGGCAATTTGACAGTCAATCGCTTGCGCGTTTACAGGCGCATCCGCCCATCCATCGAGAGCGCATGCACGCAATGTTTTCACAGCAGAAGCAGCGCTGCAGCCGAGCGGGCGATCAGCTGTGCTCCACCGCCGACTCGACGATCTGCACCTCCTTGGCGGCGAGCAGCTCCTCTTTCTCGCGCTGGATGGCGCGCAGCACGCGCTCCTGCTCGTCGTAGTGGTGCTCCAGGTCATCGAGGTAGAGACTGTAGGTCTCGATGAGCCCTTGCCGGATGCGGTACGGCAGGAAGCTCGCGATCGGCTCGGTGAGCAGCATCTCGTCGAGCTCGAGCGGCACGGATTCCTGGATCGAGAGCACGATGATGATAATGGCGACAGGGGAACAGAACAACACCAACGGGACGCAACCATGAGTCCCCCAGTAGCAGCAGCAGCAGCAGCAACCGCTCTGTAATCACCACCACAGGCACACGCACCAGGAAGGACGCCGTGGCCGTGAGCCAGATGATGAGCGCGATCGACGCGTGGGAAATGGCTCCGATGACGCTCCCCCACGACAGCTCCATGACTTGGCGGAAGCGCAGGATGTAATAGATATACTTGACTGTGCCCACGCCGATGTAACCGAAGCCCAGCAGCAGCAGCCCGGCGCCGCTCAGCTGCGCGCCGCGGTGGTGCTCCTGCGCGTACATGGCGACTCCAACGCCGGACGACAGCACGCCGTTCCGCGCCCAGTTCAGGTATGAGTTCTCGTTGCTGAAGCGCAGTATCTGTCGATCTCACATCGTCAGTCGCCAGCTAATAAAGTGCTATCCACACACACGCGCGCGAACGAACGCACCAGCGAGTTGCGCGACAGATTCAGGCGCGTGTTGTGCACGTGCGTGCGGTCGGACGCCGCCAGCGCCTCCTTCACCGTCGCCTCGATCTTCTTTGCCACGTTGGTTCCTGTTTCCGTCGCCTCCACCACTACGTCATTGTCGTCAACCCGGGCATACACGCATGCACATAAAGAAGCGTGTCAGTCGCTCCTCGAGACTTCAAGTGCTCCGAAGCCTGTGAACGCGAGCGCATGAACGCACGCTTCTGCTGCTGCTGATTCCGGGAGCGTAGGATCTTCTGCTGCGCGCGGCCGCGGGCCGTGGGTCCCAGCCCGACGGCCCGCAGCGCCTTCGCCGCCGCCTTCACCAGCACGTTGGACGTTACGCCGCCATTCGCAGCTGCCGGCGACGTCGGCGTCGACGCGGTCGTGGCGGTCGCGCGCGTCGGCGTCGAGCTCTTGAAGCGCATGGCCGGATGGAGCGGCGAGTGGTGCGTCACGCGGGCGGCGGGGCGCGCGATCGCGAGCACTCGCATCATCCTGAGGGTGGAGGGAGGGAGGGGGAGGTGGGGGTGGGGTACTCCTTGAGCGCCGAGGTTGAGCTTGAGAGCTTGCGAGCTGCTGCTTGGAGCAAAAGAGGAGGAGCGCTGGGATCCCGAATAAGTACTATTTGGTGTGGTGCACACGAGAGCCGATTCGAAATGGCGCGCCAGAATTCGTATTCGCCAGCAAGAGATACAAGCCATGCGGGCGCTGACCGCGTTCCTGGAGCGCGAGCTGCTCGCGCTGCTGCAGGACGCGCCGCCTCCAGCGTCACATGACGTCGACGGCAGCGAGGACAGCGAATCGCAGTCCCAGAGCCAGTCCCAGAGCCAGCTGCTGCCTGCCGTCGCGGCGTCGCAGCTGCCGCGGCCGCGCGTCGTCGCCGTCAGCCGCACGTGCGCCGCGGAGCAGCGCCTGACGCTCGTGGACCGTGCGCACTCGCTCGACGCGTTCGTGCCGCAGAAAGCGCTCGCGGCGCTCGCGGCGCTCGCGAGCCTGCGCGGCAGCGTCGTCCGCATCGAGCGCTACCACTTCGCGACGCCGCGGCGGGTGGCGGCGCTGGCGCTCACTGCGGCGGAATGGGCGGCTCCCAAGGCGCGCGTGTGTCTGTGGGTATGTGCAGTTTTCTGCTTATTAGGACGAACTGGAGAGTATGAGCTAATGTATGGTGGTCGACTGCAGATCGACGAGCTGAGCGTGATCGACAAGAGCGACCTCGCGGTCAACGCAGCGCCAGCGGCTGACGAGAGCACGATCGTGGCTGTGCTGCTGCGGGAAATGGACGACGACTTGCTCGAGACGCGGCTTGCGACGCGTCAGGGACTGCCGCCGCTGCCAGCGCCGCCTGTCGTCACGTGCTTCGACGACGCCAATCCGCTGCAGGACGAAGACTGCGTCATCCCAGAGGACCAAGAGGCGCAGCTGGAGGCCCAAGACGGGTGGGGGCTGCCTGCTGCGAACCAACAGACCGACTCGCAGCTTATTGCAGAGAATGAGTCTGGACCGTGGACACAGTCGCAGGTGGGGGACGTGGAGCAGTCCGCGCCAGTGGCGCATTCCCCTACTCAGGACAAGGAAGCAGTGGTCTTAGTGATAGTTGACGAGACGGAGACCGAACCGTCCCGCGACAAAGACGATAGCCAGTCCGTTGCAGAATCCCAGGGCTTCCAGTTCCTCCCCGAAGACGTGAGCGAGACCTTCATCCACTGCAGCGACACCGAGAGCGACTCGGACAACGCGAGCACCGATCCTTCGCAGCAGCGGCGCCAAAGCGGGCGGAGTCAGGACGTGACCAGCGACGCGGCAGCCGACAAACCCAACTCGGCAAGCGAAGGCGCAGATGGCGTCAGCAACATGGAGGCTCAACCGCAAGTGCCCTTCACAGCGGAACAACAACCCCAGCAAGTTGACGCGGAGCCTGTCGAGCCTCCTGAAGTCGAGCAAGTCGAGGAGCCGCCTTCCGAATCGCAGCCTGTTGACGACGTCCTCCTCGTCGAATCCCAGCAGGAAAGCACGCAGATCGGCGACGACATCGGGTTCCATGATGCTGGCGTAGAAACCACACAGTATGCGTCGCAAGCTACGCAAGGAGACTTCGTCACGGATATGAGTGGCGAAGGCGGCTTTCCGCAGACGCAAGCGCCAGACACGCAGGACGGGTTTGCGGACTTGGACGACGTGACCACAGACGCCACGGAGTCCCAGACGCAGATGCCGATCGAGGAGATGGATGTTGCTCAGGACAATGCACATCAAGTGCAGGCGAAGACGAGCAACGAGGTGGAGGAGATTGTGATCGATGAGTCCGAGGACGACGAACAACTATTGCCGGCGGACCACGAACAGCAACAGCCGTTGACTCAGCTACCCGACTCTGCCGACGAAGGCACAACGGCAAGCACTCCGCCGCGCAGTCGCAAGCGAACGCGGAGTGCAGCGCATTCAAATGGCGATCGTGAAGCAGCGTCGACGCCGTCGAAGACACCGGTCGTGGTTGAGATCCTGGACACGCCTGTCAACTCTCGAACACGGAAAGCGTCGCGCACAATCACGAGTCCGTCGCCGTCGCAAAGGACGTGGTCACGTGCAGCGACGAATCCACCGCCTGTGAAGGATGCAGCGCCGAAGACGCTGCCATTTTCTCCGATAGAAGCCCTACCTACAGCGACAAGCATTCCACCGTCGTCGTCGCAATCACCGTCGCGTGCGACAGCGGCACAGCTCGCAGAGGAGACACCAGCAGCCCAAGTGACCGTATCTCAGTCGACGAAGACCGCGCAGCCTTCTCAAGAAGAATCACCGCGTCCATCCGCAAAGACCTTGGCGCCATCTCAAGAGGTTGCACCGCGTCAGCCAAAGAGTATGCCTCGTGTTCGAGATGCATCCGCATTGACTGCTGCAAAGAGTGCAAAGCCTTCTCGGGTGGTGTCGCCGCGTCAGCCGAGCAGTACGTCCTCGTCAGCTGAGGTGACAACTCCAAGCGCTGCTGAGCTGGCGATCAAGAGCTACTTCCGAACGGGAGTGCCGTACTCGATCCAGCAGCGAGTGCAACAGCCCCGCGACGAAGAACTTCTGGACTTCTTTCGCTGCCCCGCAGACGAAGACCTCGGACCGCTTCACGCGAACAGGAACCACCTTCAGGCGAGTGATCGGTCGGTCGATAGGACTCACCCACGATCCAAGCAGGCGTCGGCAAGAGCAGCAGTGAGTCGATGGCGCGGGTCCGAGCGCGGCGCTACAGGGGTGCTGTAGCCTCTGTGTGTGATATGACAGAGCGGACAACGGCGGAGTCATTGCAAGGTTCTGTGTGTGCGCGCACGTACGGAGGTGGTAAGCTCATGTCTGAGATGCAACCGAGGTGATCAGATTCCAAGTAGCGAGTGAGTAAATATGTGTGATGGGCTCTTGCTTCTTGTGGTGACACGCTGCGCTGACCGCTGCTTCGTGGTCAGGACGCCGACTCCTTCAGGCGCCGTGCTGCGGCCGGACGGGCACCGACGCGCGGTTCATCTCGCGGTTCGAGATGTACGCGTACGCCGCGCCGCCCACCGTGACGACGCAGATGCCAAAGAGCTTCTGGGTCGTGATGACATCGTGGTTGATCAGGATCGAGAGCGTGATCACGAAGATCTGCTTCATGTTGCCGCAGACGCAGAGCGTCACGGGCGACGTGACCTTGTTCGCGTAGAAGCTCGTGACGTTGAGCAGGAAGCTGACGACACCGGTGATGAGGTACCACGTCGAGAGCTCCGGGAGGCGGTCCCAGTTCGCCATGAGCACCTGCCACTCGCCTGACATGACCATTGCGCCGAGGCACCAGAGCGCAGACAGCGGCGCTTGGTGCAGGATCAGGTCCACCGGGTGCAGCTTCAGGTCGCCGCTCAGGAACTTGTTCGAGAGCACGACCTTGAGTCCGGCGAACACGACGGCGGCGAGGGTGATCAGCAAGCCCAGGAGCGTGCAGGTCTTGTCGCCCGTGCACGCCATGTAGACGCCCCACGCAACCGGGATGAGGCAGAGCTTGCGCTCGCGGGAGTACGACTTGCCGAGAATGAGCATGCTGAGCCCGACGACGACGCCCGGCACGAGCGCGCGCATGACCTGGTTGAACGTGATCGACACGAGGCCGAGACTCCAATTGCCCGTGATGATGTTGCTCACGAAGATGAGCGAGAAGTAGACCATGAGCGACTGCTGGCCGGCCTTGAGCGGCTTGCGCTCGATGCCTCGGTACGCGTAGATGTACAGGCACGCGCCGATCGTGTTGCAGACCATGTGCACGAATGTGAGCGTCACGGGCAGCCGGATCACGTTGAGTGCCTTCTTGTTCCAGAACGTCACGCCGATGTTCTGCACGAACCACATACTGAGCCAGAAAATCACAGTCTGCGGGGACACGTAGCTGGTCTTCGCCGCCGCCGACTTCGCGCTCGATGTGGTCGCCGGCGCTTCGAGGTCCTTGGACTTGAGATTCGAGAGTGTCGTCAGGTCTCCGGCGGCGCTCGCAACAGGTGAGATCGCCACCAAGTTGTCGCTGCAGGCATCCGGGTCGTCGACGCTGCTGCTGAGCTGCTTCTTGAGCTTCACGGCCGTCGCAGAGGATTTGATCGCGCTGCTGCTGCTGGTGGTGGAAGTGTCGATGTCGACGACAAAGTCGGAGGAGGCCTGGCGAGCGCGAGGCGACGGCGAGATTGCGTGCATCGTGGGGCTCATGGCTGCTGCTGCTGCTGCTTCGCACTTGCGTCTTTGCTGGCAAGAGCGTGATTGACTGAGTGCGCTGCGTTGAGTGAGCGTGCAAGAACGAGGAGTCGTTATCGAGACCTCTCACAGTGGGCGGTTGCACGACGGGATAAAC
>JAASGA010000327.1:0-23064 GCA_023334105.1 Globisporangium nodosum
CGCTGCAGCAGGTGATCCGCACGGCGTTCGCCAAGTCGACAGTGCTCACGATCGCGCACCGCTTGGACACGATTCTGGACTCGGACCGCATCCTAGTGCTCGACGGCGGCCACATCGTGGAGTTCGCGTCGCCAGCGGAGCTCGTGCAGAAGGGAAGCGGACACTTTTTCGACCTGATGAAGGAGGGCGGGTACCTCGACAAGTTCATCGCGTCGTCTTCGCCCATGTCGTCCTAGATCGACATCCTGAGCTTTAGTCTGACTGCAGGTGGGGTATGTATGAGCAGTCGAGTACAGAGTTGACAAAGGATAACAGGGTCACGAGTTCGTACCAGTTGTAAGAAGCAATGACACGAAGGTTGTTAGATCCGCAAGAATGAGAGAGAGAGAAAGGGGTCGCACGGATTCGAAGTTGATCCGTTCTTCAAAGCACACGTACCGTGTGTCTCAAGTGTGGTTGCACATTCGCCTTGGCGTTCTCAAAGTACTGCACGATATCTCTGTGCTGCTTGTCGGCTCTCACTGGAGGCTGGGAAGCTCCGTTCACTCGCGGAACGGGAAAGAGGTGCAAGTAGTTGCACGAGGCGTTCCCGCGCGAGCACCGATTCTGCAGGAACGCCCCACACAGCGCGGCGTCCCAGCTCGAGCATGCAACCAACTCCGCCTGGATCTGCTGTCCACCGTACCACCGCAAGCGCAGGGCTCGCCAGGCTTTCCACGCGTCGTTCGGTGACTTGTACTCTGCATAGACATGCCCCTTCAAGTGCGCTGCCTTATTCTGGACGACCTGCAGCAAGCGAGATCCACATACACAGCCTTAGCAGCCTTGATCGACAACGTCCATCAACGTGCTCGGTCACACACTGAAGTACCTCCATACGCAGAAGTGTTCCTAGCGTCTGGAGTTCGCTTTGAACATCCTTGAAGAACGCAACGACGTCGTCACGCTCGACCGTCTTATCTTCAGACGATATCTGCTCTGTTCGTAGTGAGGGAGTGTACATGTGCTGGAAGAAACAAGCGCAACATCGGGTGTGAGCTCTCAGCCTCACCGCATCCCCTATCTCAGTTTCAGCCTCAGAGTTCGTTGGTTGCAGATCGCACCTTCAGCAGCAGAAAGCAGCTTCTCTCGGGCAGAGCATGCGATCGACTGCACTGGCGCGCGCCAAACGGACAGCATCCTGTTCGCGAGAAGAACACGCACGGGAGACTCGAAGCACTGGAGAGATCACCACGTGCCTGCACGCAAGAAGTTGCACGAGAGCTGTTAATGAGCGCTCCTCATACATCTCGACACATGACCCTCCAGTCAATCTCCCAGCCAGACTCCAAGTTTCCGAGATGAGCACCTGCACGTTTCGCATCGCTTCGTACGCCTTCGCCTGCGCTTCTCGCGCCTGCAAACCAACACACCCGTTCTCATCAGTCAACCAACCGACTCGCGGCCAACTTCCACCAAACATACCAGCAACTTCGCCGCCTCCGCGTCCGAGAGGAATGGTGACTGTCGCCTCTCTGGCGTCTCTGGTGTCGGTGGCGTTGCTACTTCGTTCTCCTCTTGCTTCTGCTGCGCCATTTGCTGCCACCCAAGAGAACGAGAATGAGCTCATCGCGTACTAACTCGAAGCCGACGAACTATCACCGCTAGTGGCTACCTGCCGCAATGCGCGGATGAGCTCCCGCCGCTCGGCCAGCAGCCGCTGCTGGCGCTGGAACGCGGCGTCCGCAGTCTCCACGGCCGCCGCCCACGTCTCGTGCACGCGCTGGCGCTGCTCCTCGTTGCGCATGCGCTCCAGCTCTTCTTGCTCCGCCTCGTTCTCATTCTCCACTACCTCGTTCTTCCGCCGCAGCAGCCGTAGCTCCCGCCGCTTCTCGCGCTTGTGCGCGTTCTTGCGCTGCGTGCGATGCTTGCCCATGCTCGAGGAGCAATCACTCAAAAGCGAATGAAGCGATTCGTTAGTGATGAAAATGAGGGAGTAAGTCATCTTCCCTTGTTTTCTTCACTATATGGACGTTTCCGCACTTCATATGAGCGTTTGTATGCGCTGTGAAAGGACACACACACACACAGCAGGCAATCCCAGCACCATCAGCAGCAGCAGCACCAAGCAGCATTAGCATCTAAGGTAGCGTAGCCCAGGCTGCCGCGACGTCGAAGCCACCGCCGCCAGCAGCATGTTCGAGAAGCTCGTCGAGTCCGTGCTGGAGGAGTACGTGTCCGAGTGGGTGGAGGGCCTGGACGCCGAGAAGATGAAGATCGCGCTCTTCGGCGGCAAAGTCGAGTTCCGCGACCTGCGCCTCAAGACGTCGGCGCTCGAGAAGTTCCAGCTGCCGCTGACGATCAAAGCGGGGACGCTCGGCCGCCTGTCGCTCAAGGTGCCCTGGAAGCGCCTGACGAAGGAGGCGGTGGTGATCCACGTCGAAGACCTCACGCTGCTCGTCGTGCCCGCCCACGAAGAGGAGCTGCGGCGCCATCCGCAGTATGCGAGTCCCGCGACGACTGGCGAGAGCGACACGGAGGCGGAGGATTCGTACGCGCTGCGCATCCGCTGGGCCAAGCAGCAGGAAGTGCGCGTGCGCGAGCTGCTGGAGAAGAACCGGCGCGAAGAAGCGGCCGGCGCGGCAACGGCAGCTAGTTCGGGTGCAGAAGGGTCGGGCGACACGACCGCGGCCTGGGGTTACCGCGACAAGATCCTGCACAACATTCTCGACAACGTCTCGTTCGAGTTCTCGCGGATCCACATCCGCTACGAGGACACCACGCAGCTGCTCACGAAGAACCCGCTCGCGCTCGGCGTCACGATTGACGCGATCACCGTCAACACCACGAACGCGAACGGCCACGTTACGTTCATCGACCGCGCGCAGTCGCACACGCCATTCGTGCACAAGACGCTTGAGATGAAGCTTGCGGGGCTGTACTGCGATGACACATCGAGCGTCCAGGAACTCATGTCTGTGCGTCGCACCGAACCGCTTGCATCCTCGTACATCATCCACCCGTTCAACACGAGCATCAAGATGACCGTGAACCACGACGAGACGACGGCGTTCTCGATCCCCAAGCTCCAGTTCGTCGGCGACATCGGCTCGATCAATGCGTCCGTGACGCCGGACCAGTGCAACGACCTCATCAGCGTCATCACCTTCGTGTCGACACACGAGGTGTACTTGAAGCGCATCCACTGCCGACGGAAGCGCCCGACAGTCCCAGTGAAGCGGAATGCGAAGAAGTGGTGGAAGTACGCGCTGATTGGAGTGCAGGTGATGTACTCGCTGCCGTCCAGAAAGCTGTCCGGGCTGTCGCCAGGGAGTGCAGCGTCCAGTTTGACGCGCCTCAACACTCCCAAACCGCCGTGCGACTGGAAGCTCTTCGGAGTGCTATGGAGGTACCAGCACGAGTACATTCGTCTGCACAAGAAGTTGCTCCGAACGGCTACGAAGAAGGTCTCCGCGGAAAGTGTCGGCATTGAGCGAGGTCGCCTGGAGGAACTCGAGGATATCCTCGACGTGGACTCGATCGTCTTCTTTCGGATATGCGCAGCGCAAGAACTCGAGCTAGAAGAGACTCGACATGACTCCTCGAAGAAGCTGTCCAACTGGAAAGCGCGCTGGAATGCTCGGTCTCATAAGGACGATGCATTGGACAGTGGCTCGGGACTGCGCTCGTTGGATCCGCTCGAGAAACTCGCGCTCTACAGCACGATCAACGAGCAGATGAGTGCCTCCTCGCAGGAGCTGGCTGACAAGAAGCTCGACATCAAGGGACAAGCGATTCTGTTCGCGATCGATGTTGCGATCTCCAGCGTGTGTGTCTCGCTCATCGAACACTCCGTTTATGACAGCTCAGCGACGAGCTCGACGCGCGAGTTCCTGCAGTTCGAGCTTCAGCAGTTTCTGTTTGCGATATTCCAGCGGAGCGGTTCGAGCACCATATCGTCAAGCATACAGTCCATTCACATGCTCGACTTTAGTCAGATCGCCAGCTCTGCCACGGGTGAGCGGCAGTCCCAGCCGCTGTTTTACTCCTTGGCATCATCAAGTTCGCATCTCGAGAGAGACCAAGGCGGGTCGAAGAAACTGGAATCAGATACAAAGGCGGCAGCGGTGAAGAAGTTCCTGGATCTCAAGATCGAGACGTCGGACGCCAAGTTCGCGCTGGACTGCAGTCTCGAGCCCTTCCGGTATATCCACAATCTGTCTGTCGCCGCAAAGCTGCAGACGTACTTCGTGGCGCAAGTTGACGTGTCTCCGGCACTGAAAGAGAACGCGGAGGACGCGCTGGCGTACTCTTCCGAGTGGCTCAACCAGGCAGTCTTCGCTGGACCAAATGCTGCGCGCAAGGGCAACAGAGCGGTAAAGCGAAGTCACTCGGAGGTATCGCTGCAGGCGAGACGCACAGTGGAGTTCAGCATCCGACTTCCCGAGGTGGACATCCTTGTGCTCACCTCGGACACATCGCCGATACTTCAAGCTCGTTTGCTGGCGCTGGAGTTCAAGAGTGGGAACTTGCTCGACACGTTCGCGTTTTCGATCGAAGGCGTCTCCGTTATCTTCTACGACGAAGCGAACGCTCTTGGCAACGAGCTACCGGGTGCTTCGACCCTCGAGTCGCCTTCTAAAATGCTGCGGCACCAAGGTGGTCTCAAAGATGTCCGGCAAGCTTCTCAGAAGGTGGCTCAGTGCGACTACGATCTCACACACCGACATCACTCGACGATTCTGAAGAAGACGCGTTTGGTGTTCCATGGCGAGCAGATTACGGATTCGAATCGACCGCCACGGTGGTCGGTGAAGTGTACGGCACCGCCGATCTACTTCACACTGTCCAGTGCACAATACCGCCAAGTTCTCCAAGCATCTGCGTCGTGGGCCAAGTCAAACTCCGATCAGGAGGAGCCTTCCGTCTCGTCGCCCCCCTCGCCCCGTTCGTCTCTTACCGGCACACGCCAACTCACCTCGGACGAGGTTCGAAGCGAGAGACTACATCGGAGCACGAGTTCGTTTCCGGCTGCCGAGTTTGACGACGAAGACGAACGGATCGGACTGTCTATCATGGTCCCACAGATCTTGGTGGTACTCGAAGGCGAGGGCGAACCAAGTGCTCACGCCACCAGCGAACCAAACGCTCCATCTGATCAGCCGATAAACGAGCTCGCGATCGACTTGGTGCTCGACATCAAGCAGGTGAACGTCGAGGCGAGATTCTCGTCGTCAGCCCAAGCTGTCGCAGTCGACGTTCTCTCACTCGCAGTGTTCAAACGCTTGAAAGTCGCCTCGAAATCCGGGAAGAATGAGAAGCTGAGCACAACCGAAGCTATCGCGAAGGTCAACGAAACCCTCACGAAGACCGACGCGAGTTGCCTTGACGACGAGCGCCCAAGTGAACCGGACCCGGTGTACGATCCGCTCACTGGCAGCCCGACGTGCAAGTTGCTGGAGATCGGTCCGAAAGTGCGTTTCACGCTGCGCAACGCCGATCCATTCGAAGGCAAGATCTGGACGCAGCAGGTGGTGTTGTACTGGGACCAAGACCTGCTTGTCGCGCTCTTTCGATCCTACTTTCTTGGCAACAGCTCAAATCATAGCGCACCTTCGAGTCGCTCATCGAGTCGCGAGTCGAGTGGACAGGCTGCTCACATGGCGCCAAGCAGGGATACATCAGCGAGCAGCGGTTTTGACGCGAAAGCAGGATTACCAGCAGTCCACGTGGATCCTCCCGGACTGTTCGGAATCGAGCTTCGTGTCGAGCGATGGTTCATCTTCTGTCGCCCCGACAACACGCAGTCGAAGCATTTCGCGCTCAAGCTGTACGGGAGGGACCTGCTCGGAGACATCTCGACGTTAAGAACAGCTTACCTTGTGGTCAAGATCAACGTCAAGGGTGGAGCCACTCTGGAATCGTCTCGACTGACCACCGAAAGCTTTGGCATTTCGTCGCCTGATATAAACGCCACCACTCCAGCGCCGACTGGTACGGGTGAAGACATCTGCGAGCTGCTGAACGTGAACGAGCCGCTTACAGTGACTGTCGAGAGCGCTGGCTACGGCGTTCTCGCGCACCGGACGTCCGCAGCTACTTACGTCCACATTCTCGGTTCTGGTGTGGAGGTGAACTATGTGAACTCGCACTTTGCCGTGCTTGGCGACTACATGCAGAACCAGCTCATCAGCTTCTTTGACTGGATCAGCGTGCAGACCCGGCCGCCAGATGTAGTTCTGGGAGATGAGAGGACGAAGATCAAAGCCGACATCACAAACGTCAGGCTGCTTCTTCCGCGCGGAGCTGTCGGGAATCCCGTCGTGAGGCAGAAGAAGCCTGAGCGAATGGAGGTCGACGTGAAGAAAGTGCTGATAAGATCAAGACCGCATCCTGACTGCCCTCGAATGGAGCAGTTGCGAATCGAGGCCGACGACGTGCGAATCTCTACGTGCATGATCGACTCGGATGTTCGTCTGCACACGAACGCGGTCGGGTCGGTGGACGAAGCTGTTGTGTTGGCAGAGGAGAAAGCCTCTCGGCTGACGATTGAACAGCAACTGGCCGCGGCGAAGACCACGATGTTCTACCAGAAAGCTGTCTATGTCGAGTTCGCGGCGCTACCAATCATCGAGAGCGAGAAGCAGAGAAAACGACGGAAGCAGAGAGCAGCTGAGCGAAGCGCTGTGCGACGGAAGAGCGGTGGCTTCAAAAACATTGAAGACGTCACGAAGGAGATGGAGAAGCTCTGCGCGTTTGTGAAAGTGTCGCTGCACCGCCCACCAGACTGGATTTCCGACCCCAATGGTGCGAATGAGAAGAACCAGAAGGACTTGCGGATCGAGACTCCCCACGAGATCGACTTGGCGCTGGATCTGCAGCAGCTAGAGATCTGCGGGTGCATCCTCAACGAGAATCTGGGAGAGAGCGAAGTGCTGCCGCGCGCGAGACCCGTGGAAGACGCCGAAGACGAGTTCCAGGCTCTCGATGTCCAGGTGGTGATCGGGGACGTGAACCTGAGCATCTTGTCCTCGAACACCATTGTGGACTACAAGACCAAGAGCGCATTGAGTCCGGAGGAGCGCGCTATCGTACAAGTGAACCTGAGCAGCGTGAAAGTAAACATCCACGCGTACTCGTCCGAGAGAGCGCAGTACCGAGTGCTCGCTTCGAAGGCGTCACTGTGGCTTGTCGATCAGGTGGTGTCGGGCGGTGATTCCGATACGGATGGTGGTAACGACGCACCCGCAGCATCAAAGAGAGTACTGACGGCTTGTGCGGAGATGTATCCTTCGTCGGACGGCGACGGCTCAGAGCAGTGCATCGATGTCACGATCGACGATCACGCTCCATCCGCAGACCCAAACGTGCCACGAGTACCTCAGGATATCCGAGTGCACGTCGAGACATGTGCGTTGACGCCATCCGTCGTGCACCTGGCGTCTCGGGTCGAGCCATTCTTGTTCGGCAAATCGAAGATGCAGTTCTACTCGCCGTCAACTGCAAGTCCGGTCAACGTGTCGGTGACAACCGGAGTTGTGCACTGCCTGTTCGCACACCACACGCCTAGTTCCAGCACTACTGCGTACACGACACAAGAGAAGCCGCAAAAGAACATGCAGACGAGTGCAGACGCCGACGACGACATCACGCTTCATCTGATCATGTCGGGGTGCTTCGTGGTTAGGTACAGCAACGCCGACTCGGGCTTGCAGCATGTCCAGATCTTCGGGCGGAAGATGTCGTTCGAGATCGCAGCGCAGTGGCCGCCTCAGCAGGACGTCGCCTCGGCAATCGTTGCGATTCCATCTCCAACGCCATCCCCGACCCGCTCTCTAGTCCCGAAGAAGCTGCACCGAGGATCGCTGACGTCAAAGAGGCCATCCAACTTGGAGCCGTTCTCGCTTGCGAAGTATCGGCGTGTGCTATGCGACGACTTCGCGATCGACATGGATCTCATTGACACGATGCGTGCGGAGAGTATGCTCAAGATCTCCGCGTCGCTGACGCACTTCCACTGCGTGCTCTGCACCTTTGACGTCTTCATGTTTACCCAGATCGCCAACTTCGACTTCGAGGACAAGCGACTTCAAAAGTGCAGCAGCGCGGATGTTACGCAACGCAAGAGTGAACGCGAGGACGCCTCATCTGTTCCGCCTGCAGTGTCCGAGAAAGTCGAGCGAGCAACGCGCAGTACAGAAATCGTCGTGAACACGACCTTGGAGGACACAAGCGTGACATTCGTGCGAGAAATCGGCGAGTATTTCACTCCGGTGGCACGAATACACACGTACTGCGCGATGTGCAAAGTTCGAGTGGAGATGCCGCCGAAAGCAGAGTCTCCATCTGCTACATCTGGCGACTCGGACTCGAACATCGTGGAGATAGCACTGCACTTCTCCGAGGACACGAACAGCGAGTTGCGAGACGATGAAGGGATGAGCGTCTGGGGGTTTAACACTCTCTTGGGGTCGTGGGAGCCGCTCGTGGAGCCGTGGACGTTCGCGCTCGGGGTGACACTGCTCGACAACAGAGCCGGGAAGGTGGTCACATCTATCGACTTGAGTGGAAGCGACGTTCACTCACTGAGCATCAACTGCTCGCCGAGTCTGCTCGATTCGCTCTGTGCGATCGTGAAGGAGATGGAGCAACTCTTCCGTGATCCGCCCCTGGTGAAGGTGTCGACTGCCAGCATCATCTCTTGCGGGTTCTACCTGGCGAACGACTGCGGGGCCGAGATCTCGTACTGGGTGAGCGACAACGGCGCTGCGTCGCACTCAACTCAAGGCTTTTCGTACGCCCCGAAGCAGAAGCGAGCGCCGGAGCTGTTGCTGCCTCGGCACAAAGTGCCATTGAAGCTCTCAACAGCGCTCTTCAATTCACTTCCAGCCGACCAGACGGTGTCGTTCAGCTGGGGAGACGAGGACTGGCACCCGCTCACGGACGTTCGGATCCATAGCGCTGGCAAGTACGTGTACTCCGTGCTCCCGCGCAGCAAAGTATCATCGACGCTTGCAGGCTCCACCAAAGCGAAGCAGGACAAGTCTGCAGAACAACCGCCTATACTGCTTGCACTTTTCGACATCTCCTCGGTGTTCGGGTACCGAACTCTGACAGTGTCATCGCTAGTGCGTGTGTTCAACGAGACGGACGTCGCTGTGGACTGCGGCATCTTGGCAGAAGACGGAAAGAGCGTGATCGAAGTTGGGACGATCGAGCCACACGACGCGTGCGGCGTTCCTATCACTCTCGTCAAAACGATCGCGTCGATACGAGTTCTCGTCAAGCCGCATCGAGCAAGCGTGGCGTCGGGATCAACTCCGAACAAAGGGACCCGCGAAGATCTCAACACATCAGGAGCTTGCGGGGTAGACGGACGCGAGCATCGCTGGAGCAACGAGCTGTTCATCAGCGAGAAAGAGGACTGCACCGAGCATTACGCGTCCTGCTCGCTCATCCTGGACGACTACGACTGCAAGTGCCAGCGCATGTTTGACGGCTCGCAGCCGCTGCACGTGAGCCAGATCTGCAGGTCGAACGGCAGCTTTTTCCGCGTGTGGAACCGCACGTTCGCGGCTTCGAACGCTAGCAGCTTGCGGTACTCTCAGATGCGCGTGCTCCCGCCGCTGACGTTTGAAAACAAGTGCGGCGTCGCTCTCTTCGTCGTCGTGTTCGTGTTCAAGAAAGTCCGGCGAGCAGGCTCCCAAGACCGCGAGTACTTCCACCTCGTCGCGTCCGAGAAGATCCCGCCGCGCAGCAACATGCAGTTTCTTGCGTCGTCGCTGCACGAGAACACGTACTGCTCGGTCTCGATGACAGGCTTCAGCTGGAGCAAACTCTTTCTGCTCCCGTCCGTCTTTCCCCAACCAGTTAGCGCTACTGCGTTGAACGAGAGTGCTCGGTCTGCCTCCAGTGGCCGCTCGTCTCCGGCGCCGTCGACGGGGTCGTCTTCGAACCCAGTCTCGCCCACTTCGGCCGGCAGCACAGACGGGAGCGAGGTGCTCTGCACCTTATCAGACTTTCGATCACGGCAAGCGACGATCAACGTAGCTTTCGTGAGCTCGAGCCAAGAACTCAACGCGATGCGCAAGGTGATCATCCAGCCAAGATTTGTCATCCACAACGACACGCCGCTCCCGCTCACGTTCGAACCGCGCGCGAAGGTGAAGTCGAATCTCTCGACTGCGAAGACGTTCTTCAGCCTGAAGACCTCGACGAAGAAGCAGCAAGCAGCATGTTGTGGATCCTCGCAGCTGGAGCTCATCCACTCCAAGCTGAATGCGCTCAATGGTGCTACAACGACCGCAGCGAGTCCAACCGCTCGTTCGACCATGTTCAAACAAAGTCAAAGCATCGGATCCGCCACTGCTGTTGCTTCCGGGTACAACAAAGCAGCGACGAATCCCCAAGAAGAGATGGAGCTGTTCTACTGCTCCGAGTCCAACTTCTTGGACGTCCAAATCGAAGGGAACGCAGCTCCGAGCTCTGGTGTCCAACAGTTTCGGCTTGACGCTGCAATGGGCGGCGCCAACAGCTCGCTGCGCCTCTTTGACGAGAGCAAGAAGCAGTGGTGCGACCTCGTCGTTATTCTGGAGCAAGTGGACTCGTACACGACGAAAGTGACGTTCGTGGAGCGATACCTTGTCCTGAATCGAACCCAGCACGCCATCCTGTGCATGCCTGCGGTCGACATCGTTCCCGGTTCGAGAGATGATCACGCCAAGACAGCGCATCCGTCGCCAAGTGCATCAACGCCTGAGAACACCGTGATTCTGCAGCCGAGCGCGACTACGGCGTTCAACTGGTGCAAGCGAACGAGTGTTCCGTCGGACTCGTGTGTCCGACTGAAGCTCCAGGGAGTGGGAGACGGGAACGTCACCGGGTGGCGGTGGAGCGGCAAGTTCTCTCTGCACGAAGTGAGCGAGACGGCGCTGAAGCTGAGCAACAAGTACACGAACCAAGTCCACGTCCTACGCGTGGAGATCCGCGTCGAATCTTCTGTCCGCGTCTACGTCGTCCTCACGAGTGAGGATATGGCTCCGTTCCCACTCTACCGCGTCGTGAACTCGACTGCGAACGAGATGATCCACTTCAAGCAGTGCTTCGACGGCGGCAGCGGCGATCTCGCAGAACAAGCCGCAGTAGCGGCGGATTACAATCGCGGAGTCACGCAGCGGCTGCTTCCAGGCGAGAGAATCTGTCTCGGGTGGGACGAAGCCTACTTCTTGCAGTCGCTCGAGCGCGTGCTCGTCATTTCGTACTCGTCCGATACAACACACAGCAAGATCTTGCTCGATCAACCCGGCGAAGCGCAGCGGATCGACATCCCGGCGTCGAAGACGAAGCCTGCGTACCAGGTGTACTTGCATTGGTATCTCAACGGCGTCACGAAGACCGTTCACCTGCATGACACAGAACTCCCTCGGGACAAGCTGACTGGGAAGCAAAACGCTCCGCCGACAGTGTTGGAGCGCACAGGCTCGGGTGGAGTGCTCCAGCTTGCTGCAACGCTCGTGTCCGAGCTCAATCTGAACCTCAAGCTGCCAAGCATTCTCATATCCGTGCTGAATAGCAAGCCGGAAGAAGTGCTGCTCTTCTCTGGCGAGAAGCTGGAGCTCGCGTACGCGAAGACAGTCGGCGTGCACGACCAGTGCGAGGTCAAGATCGGGTCGTTCCAGCTCGACAACCAGCTCGACAACGCCGTGTTCCCCGTCATCTTCACCCCGATCCCGTCCAACGCGTTCTCTTCGATCAGCTTCATGGACTCGCCGCGAAAGCAGGCTCGGCCGATGACTCCTCCGACGCTGCAAGAGCGGAAAAGGTCGAACGCTGACGAGAACAACGAGGACACGGACGATGTGGACCAGTTCCTGCACGCTTCGATCTTCCGCCTCAGCTACGGCGACGACGTGGAGTACATCAAATACTTCTCTGCGATGCTCCAGCCGGCCCGTGTGCAAGTCGACGACTTCCTCATCATCTCGGCCGCGTCGTTGTTCTCAGACTACATGCAAGTTGTGCTGCATCACTTCCCGCCACATGCGAACGCGGAGAACGAGCTTCGCGCAGGAGGCAGCGAGGTTCCGAGTTCCCCTCTGTCGGGTGGAGCAACACCGAAGCTTGGCAGAGGCAAATCGGCTCACGGAGCATTCAGCGAGGTCGGAGACGCGAGCATCGCCAAGATCCCGCCAGTCGAGAGGCGCATGTACATTGAGACGCTCCAGTTGCATCCTGTTCGAGTTCGCATCACGTTCCAGCAGAACAACCTGAGCTCGGCGACGTTCTTCGCAGACCAGACAGACGCGATCCTGCTGCCAATGGTGTTCATGATTCTCAAGTCCAACCTCGTCAACATCGACAGCGCGTCGCTGAACCTGAACGCTCTCCACATCTACCATTCGTTCACCACGAGAGCGTTCATGGTCTCGACGATCCAGCAGCACTACGCGTTCCAGGGCATCCTCCAGATCTACGCGCTCGTCGGTGCCGCAGACATCCTCGGCAACCCGATCGGCCTCGTGACGAATTTGGGCACTGGAGTGAAAGATTTCTTCTACGAACCCGTGGCAGGCATGGTCAAGTCGCCGCAAGAGTTCGTGCTCGGACTCTCGCGCGGCACGGCGAGTCTCGTCAAGAACTCGGTGTACGGCACATTCAACGCAGCGAGCAAGTTCACCGGCACGCTCTCCTCTGGCATCGCGGCGCTCTCGATGGACAGCAAGTACATCAACGAGCGCAACTCGCGCAACCGCCACGAGGTCCCGACGCATCTCGGAACTGGTTTGCTCTATGGGACAAAGCAACTCGGACAGGGCATCCTCGCGGGCGTCTCGGGTGTGATCACTGCGCCGGCGATGGGGGCGTACACGAACGGACTCTCGGGCTTTGTGGAAGGCGTCGGGAAGGGCTTGATCGGCGTCGCCGTGAAACCCACAGCTGGGATCCTAGACCTCGCAGCTCGAACCACCGCTGGAATCACTGCGACGGCGACCGTGTTCGACAGGAAAGCTCGAAACACGCGCGTCCGACTGCCGCGCATGATGCACACGAGCGACAAACGGCTGCGAGTCTACTCGAGAGACGAAGCCATGATCTCGCAGCTGCTGCACAAACTGCCGCAGCGGTTGCTGCACAACGAGCACTACGAGGCTCACGTGTTCTTGCCGCTGAGCCGCGCAGTGGTGGTGACGTCCCACCAGTTCCTGCATGTCGACTTCAGTTCGATCGGCGCCGCGGCTGCTGTCGCCATGGGGCCGTCGCCGCCGCGCATCACGTGGAAGTGTCCGCTCACGAGTGTCTGGGGAGCGCAGAAGACGAGTCGAGGCGTGAGCATCATGATCGGCACCGCGACGAACGTGCAGGTGTCGCCTTCCATGAACACGCTCGTCACGAAGAGCTCCATGTCGACCGTGCTCATCCCGCTGCGAGACACCGAGACGCAGTTCGCCGACCGAGTGATCAGGTGCGTCTCCGAACTGGTCGCGAGGCAGCGACAGCGCTCGACTCCCGAGTCCGAAACGTACGCTGCGCCGCTGCCGCGCAACTCGATCGGACTCGTTCTCGAGCCTGTTCGCGAAGGAGAGAAGATGCCAGTGGACTACGAAGGCTCCGGCGGTCAGGTCGTGGATGTGTTTGTGGGCTCGGCGTGCTTCCGAGCAGGTGTTGAAGTGGGCGACATTATCGTCGGCTTTGGGGGCAAGAAGTTCGAGAGAGGAGACCACGGCAGCGTGCTGCGGTACCAGCTCTCGCTCATGAAGAAGGGCGACACACTCGAGCTCATGGTCCTGCGCGGCGGTGAGCTCCGGACGATCCGAGTCGCGACGGAGTAGGCGATAGAGTGTCAGTACAAAGTTTGCTTTGTTCTCCCTTCACGCATGACGCACTTCGATCGTACTTCCTGCTCTGGAACTCTGTTGGATCTGCCGCTCTTGCTCGGGGTTTGCAGCGTACCACCACCACCACCGCCACTCGACACCACCACGCCACTCACTCTTTCGTCTCCCAGTCTTGGGCTCATGACCACCGTCGCGCAGAATCACCTCTTCGCCTTCATCGCTCGCTTGACGGCATCATCGTTGTCGTCGTCCTCGCTCTCATCGTCGCTCGAGAGCATGTCGAAGGTGGCTTGGATCTTGTCGAACGTCCGCTGGAAGGCGACGTTCTCGCCCACCAGGCTCGTGATCTTCTTCGAGCTCCCGAACGTCTTGTACAGTGATCGAGCAGACAGGAGCATGTCTTCCTCCTCTTCTTCTTCCTCCTCCTCTTCCTCGTCGTCCTCGAAGCTGATCGTCGCGCTCGGTTGCGCGGCTACCGGAGGCACGATGGGAGCGTCGAACGCACCAAAGTCCTCTTCGCGGTCGTCGCTGAACCTGACCTCTTTCAGATTTGCTCTGCTCTCGTGCTCTGGCTCGCTCTTGCTGTCCTCGACGTCGTGGTTCACCAGAGCAGGAGTGCTCAGTTTCCGGATCAGCTCCTTCGTCTCCTCTTCGCTTCGCTGCGGCAACTCGTACGTCGCAGTGGGCGAGAATCCCACCATGGATCGCGGCTGCTGGAACTGTGGCGGGACGTCCTCCGTGATCGCGCCAAAGAAGGACTGTGGGCCGTTGCTCTCCTCCTCGTCCTCCTCCTTGTCCGCTATGGATGCAAACTTGCTGTTCTTCCCACTCGACGAGGTCGACGACGCCGAGCTCGAACTATGCCGCGACGCACTCCTCTGTCCCTTCGGGATGTCTGTCGCGCTCCCACTCGACAGTCTCGCCATCGAACTGAAGTAGCTCGGCGGCGGATCGTTGTCCATCGCATTCAGCGCGATCGTTCCCTGACGTTGGATGTGGTGCGGAGAACTGCGCCGTGGGTCTTGAGGCTTTGCGTACAGCGACGGCATCCCCTCGTACGAGTTCTTCGGAGAAGTCACGTTGTTGCTTATTGACAAGAGCGGTCGGGAGGCAGTGAACGCGGCGTCAGTCGGGGTGTTCCGCGGCGTTGACTGTGCGCTCCGGTCGCTCGTTCTGCTCTCCGAACTGCGCACCGACCCCGCTCTGCCACGCTGCAGTTCGGGCTGCGGAGTCGACCCCACCGCATGGATGACCAGCGGCTCCTTGTCTTCAAACGACTGGGGCTCGTTCCTCATGACCCACAACTGGTCGTGAAATTGGCGCATGTCTGAGTCCAAGAAGCTTGTGTCGCACTTCGCCGTGTTGAGCGCGAGCTCCGAGTCGCGGATGTCGAACGCGTACTCCGACCGCTTGCTCAGGTCTTCGGACACCTCCGATGTGCGCTGCCCAGGCAGCCCGGCTGCCACCTGCGTCGGCGAGGCAGGTTTCTGGAACGACGACGAGCGCTCAAACACCTCTTGCGTGGTGAGGCGCGCAGACGGAGACGCGGGAGGAAACGCCCGAGTGTCCGACAGCTCCTGCGCCTTCGTCTCGTCTTCGTACTTCTCACCGTTCCGGAGCGACGTGACGCCACCAGCCGTCTTCGACTCAGCTTGACCCAGCACTCCCTCTTTGATCGCCAGCCCCGCCAAGTCAACTTCGTCGCCGGATCCCATCGATCCCTCAGATTCTTCGTCGCTGTACTCGTCCCCTTCGATGTCGTTCGAGAGGTAGGAGCGATGAGGAGACGGAGGCTCCACGGTCGCCGAGTTGAACTGTGCTTTGCTGTCGTAGCTTCCAGAAGTCTGCGAGCGCGTGGACGGCACCGGATACGATGGGGATCTGCCCCGCTGCTGCCGCTGCTGCCGCTGCTGCTCATCCGATCGTCCGTCAATGTCATCCGAGTAGTACGACGGCGGCGACGGCGGGATCGCTGCAGCAGACAACTGACTGCTTGGACGTCCAGCGCCGTCAGGAGAGTTCCGGCTAGCGCTCTGCTGCCCGTCGTCCGCGTCAATGTCGATCGAGCTAGTCGACGACTCGGAGCTCTCCGAGTCGCGACGCTTGCTCTCCGAGTCTCGGAAGCTGCTGCGATACGGAACAGAAACAGGCTCGGGCACCCCATAGTCGAACGATCCAGGCGACCGCTGCTGCTGCTCGTACCGGTAAGCGCTGTTGTGGCTGTAGTTCTCCTGTCGCGACGATACTCTGGCGCCGCGGGTCGCAGACTGCTGCGTGTTGGAGCGCGAGCGCGCGACGTACTCCTGCGCGTACTCGCTCTGGCGGTTGTAGTCATAGTCGCGCGGCACCGACTGAGGAGCAGCGTTGGTCGGTCGGTCGAAGATGGACGCGGCCGACTGAGGGGGACGCGGACCGCCGTACGAAATGGTCTCGCGCGAGTACGGCGAGTGGTCGAGCACACTGCCGTGGCTCGGGTACACGCCGAGCTGCGACGACCGCAGCGGCTGGCTCGATCTCGGCTGCGGAGGAGCCGCCTGGTGGTATGCCGGCGGCGGCATGTGGTGCGAAGGCGGCGGCGCCCGCTGGCGCTGCATCGATTGCAGGAAGATCTTGGTGCGGCGCTGCTGACTGGCACCCGCCTTCGCCATCTCTGCGGCGGACGTTGGCGCCTGCGTCAAGAACGACGCACGCTGGTCGTCCTCGTAGTACCCGAGCAGACTCGCGTTCGTGGACGACGGCTCGAGCATCGGGATCTGAGACTTCTGCGCCGTCGTGATGAGCTGGAAGCAGTGCATGCAGATGCGCAGCTTGACGGTCTCCATGAACTTGGCGTTTTTGACGTCGAACTCCTTGCTGCACGCGCCGCAGACGACCTCGCCGCACTTGCGGCAGTTCATCTTGCGCAGCAGCAGCAGGCTGAAGCTGTCCTGGCACACGGTGCAGCGCGAGCGGTACTTCTTGGGCACGAGCTCGAGATCGCTCAGGTACCGCTGCTCGTTCAGGCGCTTGTTGCGCACCATCGTGCGCACCTTGGCGACGAACGCCACGCGCTCGCGCACGAACGCGGGCGACACGTGTGCGTTCTTCTTGTAGTTGATCTGGAGGATGTGGATGAGGTCGACGAACCCGGGGCGGTCGGACTCGACGACGATGATGCCCGAGTGGTAGAAGCTGCCGCGCACGAAGCCGAACTCGCGCGTGAGGTCGTCGCAGCCCGGGAGCTTGATCGAGTGGAGGCACATGACCCAGCCCTTGCGGCCGTGCGAGTCCACGAACTTGTCCTGGCACTCGAGGTAGCAGAAGTCGCGGTCGGCGACGCCGCGCGGGCTCTTGGTGGCGATCCACTTGGCCGTCACCTGGTGCAGCGGCTTCTCCTTCGTGCGCGGGCTGAGCGTGTAGAGCACGACGGCGTCGTAGAAGAGCTCGCGGTGGTCCACCGAGAACTCCTTCATGGCACGCGAGGTGGAGAGGTCGAAGAGCGCCGCGACCTCCTTCACGCTCGCGGCCACGGACGTGACGCCGCACATGCTCACGACGTCCGCGGGCTGCGCGAGCGCGCCGCCGTTGCGCGGGCTGCCGGCGTAGATCTGCACGTCCTGGTACTTCTCGACATGGCGCCACTGCACGGGGCCACCCGTGCTGCGCGCGCGCTCGACGACCTCCTGCGCGGCCTCGCACGACTTGCGCACGAGGTAGCTCTTCTCCTTGGCCGAGAGCAGCGGCGTCGCGAAGTAGTTCTCGCGCAGCGGCACCCACGTCGACGTCATGCCCTCCCTCGCTCGAGTGTGTGTCTTCTAGCGAGTCGTGAGCTAATCGGCGACTGACTCTAGAAGAGCAAAGGCATGAGCAGCATTCGAATCGTCTGATTGTGTGCGGGGCAAGCATTCGAAATGGACTTGAAGTATGGAAAATGGCTGGTTCATGTCGAATCAGAACGTTTCAAATTTGTTTGAAACTTTCCTCGTAGTGTATCAAAAAAATAAAAAGCAAGCGATTGGAAAATGGCGAATCGGATGTGGGGCGTTCGGCATGCCGGGTGTGAACCCGGCATGCATGACATGACCGGGCTGCGTTGTGCTCGCCCTCTACATCACATGGTCACTTTCATCGAAATCGCGGGCAAGTTCGATCACAGTAACCATCACAGTTTTCGAAGCTGATTTTGTCAGGTTGTGTAACAGGTTATAATAAGGAAGATCGTAACCTCAAATTAATAGTGTACCCACGTAGGTTCAAAAATATATCAAGCACTTTTTACAAAAAAAGTGCTGTCACGAAATGTGCAAGAGCGAAAAATATACCACTTCGGTATATTTTCCCCTCTTGCGGATTTCGTGACAATCTCGAGATTGTCACGAAATCCGCAAGAGCGATTTTCTATCATTTTCCCTCTTGCGGATTTCGTGACAGCACTTTTTACGCACAGACTCAGATGATCCTACTTTTCCAAAAATAGGAACTTCTGAGTCCATGCTAAACTGCAAATATTAATTTAGAGATTTGTAAATCGTCACTGGACACTATCCAAATCCTAGTATCTTCGATTTAATCAACAGGATAGGGATAAGTAGAGTTTCCTGTATTCAACAAGGCCCGTGCCAGTGCGGCACCACCACACAAGTAAGTGACTCAGCCACATAGTGCATGCGCTCGCATCACCTCAGTCACCCTGTCTCTCAAGGTAACAACAAATTCTGGCACCACGTATCGTCCCCACTGGATCCTTCTGGCAATTCGAAACCTTCCGTACTTGGTAACAGTTCCGCCTGGATGCCCGTGTGCTGAAGACCTGGCTGCAGCAGGCTCACTCGCTCATTCTCCGCCCGAGTCAGCAGGAAACACGCACGAGAAGCACGACCACTCGCGTATCGAGAGAGACGACCTCCAGGTGTTGGACATGACTTCCGAGACCCGCCAGCGCAGTCTGAAGGAGCAGGCGGGGACGACCGCCACCTGGATCGACGACCTCACGCCGATCGCCAGCTCGGACAAGTTCCACATGAAACCCGTGCGCACGATCCACGCCCGCGTGGAGAGCTACTCGCCAGTTTGGGACGCTGACATGGGCACGTTCACGTCGACATTCGGCAACACGTTCTCCTCGAAGTTCCTTGCTGGACTTGACTCGATGAACACGGCGTCGGTCGAAGGCGCACTCATGTTCGTGCAGGCAGAGGGCATCAACTACGCGTCGCGCGACGAGACCGAAAAGTGCACGCGCAAGTACAAGATGAAGAACATCGTGTTCTATGACATCGTGTTCGCGCAGACAAACGAGACGCTGGCGCTGTACGAGAAGGAGTGGGGTGCGTTTGTGCCCATGAGCGCCGGTCAGTGCGCACCGATCTCCGACACCGACGATGCTACCGCGGTTTTCCCGAAGGCATGCGACTACATCAACGGGGACAACGGCGAGCCGCAGATCGGGCCATTTGTAGGCGGAAAGCTCGGAGACACGGACACGCGCGCGCCGTACCCGGACACGTACTGGTTCTCGTTTCCAAACTCGGCGGTGAAGCAGCCATGGTCGACGAAGACGACTTCAAGTCGCGCCGCGACGCGCCGCGGATTATGCGACTTCGGCAGTCTCCCTGACGGCGTCGCGTGCACCTTCAACTATCGCATTCTCGGCTACGTCCCGATCGACGACGTGGTTGGCATCACGGCGATGCAGAACAAGGCCAAGACCGCGACGTACAAGAACTTTAGCGAGTTCTGCGCGGACGGCGGCGTCGAGTTTGAGGCCTCGACCTCGGACGGCACGTGGAAAGAGAGCATCCCGTTCTGGCTCAAGCCGCAGGATCGCAACGAGAACGCCAAGCGCGCCGCCGCTGTGCTAACCACGTACGCAGCGATGCTCTCGTCCAAGTCGTCCACCCAGGTCGCCGCAGCCGACATCAGTCGCATGACGGCGTTGCCCACGATCGAGGCGCTCACAGCCGCGAACCCAGCGTGCTATGAGAACGTCAAGGCGTGCAGCGGCACGTACGGCTGCAAGCGCAAGATGTACAGTCAGCTTTGTACCGAGTGCACTCTCGCCAGCAACACGGGCTGCACGAAGGCACCCCGCGGGTTCACGTTCCCGACGCTCACCAAGGCTGTCGGGTCTGCAGGCGGTGTCGGCATCAATGACTCCACGGACACGCCGACGCCGTCCTCAGGTTCATCGAGCATCACACCGTCCTCGGGGACATCGCCGTCCTCGGGAACATCGAGCACTTCGGTGACGGAGTCGACTGGTACCAACGTCGCAGTTCCGATCGGTATCGGAGGTGCGGTTCTCATTCTGCTCGTCATCGTGTTCGTCGTGTGGCGCCGCCGACGCACATCATCTGCTAAGAAGAGTGGCAGCAACACCAGCACGGGTAGCTCAAGGGCGGACACAGCCGAAGTGCACGGCGAGCGTAACTGGGTCGGGGGCGAGTTCGCTGTCTCACTGTGGACAGACGCAGACCTACTCGCGCTAAAGGTGAGCGTCGACGATATCCAAGATGTCAAGAAGCTCGGCAGCGGCGCGTTCGCTGATGTCTGGCTGGTCAAGTTCCGCGGCGCGCAGCTCATGGCCTCCAAACGACTCCAAGCGGGCTGCGTGACGCGAGCGCAAACACAGGCTTTCATCGATGAGATCAAACTCGTGGCACCGCTCAAGCACCCGAACATCGTCGAGTTCATGGGTGCCGCGTGGGTGCGCGAGTCGGACCTACAGGCGCTCTTCGAGTACATGGACAATGGCGACTTGCGGTCGTACTTGACGAACCTACACGTGGCGACGCAGTTGAGCGCAGAGAAGCTGCAGATCGCGATCGACGTGGCGGAGGCGCTCGTGTACGTGCACTCGTTCCTGCCTCCACTCGTGCACCGCGATCTCAAGTCCCGCAACGTGCTGCTCACTTCTTTGATGCGCGCCAAACTAACGGACTTCGGCGTGTCGCGGTACCGATCGGACGAGAACACGATGACGGCGGGTGTGGGCACAGGCAGGTGGCTTGCTCCCGAGGTGATCTTGGGCGACGGCAGCTACGGTCCAGCAGCCGACATCTTCTCCTTCGGCGTTTTGCTCTCGGAGCTCGACAGCCACCAGATCCCGTACGCTGACGCTCGCGGTGCGAATGGCAACAGGTTGGCGGAAGTTGCAGTGCTGCAGCTCGTGGCGACGGGCAAGTTGACACCGAGCATGAGCGCCGCGTGTCCCGAGGGCGTGTCAGAGCTCGCGCGTCGGTGCTTTTCGCTGACCCCGTCTGAGCGTCCGAGCGCGCCGGAGATCGCGTTCGCGCTGCGGACAGTCGTAAAGACCTTCGGTCAGTTTCCATCAAGAGCGCTGCCCTCATGGTCTACACAGGAGCGCACGCGCGCACTTGTATAGTACTCCGGCGTATACACGAAATATAGTTCAAGTGAGTTCGTTCGAGGCTTTCAGCCGTCTCTGCTGCGATGTCTTTGCCCCGCGATTCGCATGCCGCAGCCAGAGCTCGAGGAGGAGCTTCCAGACGCTCGACTTTGGTGTCTATCCGCGATTTCGGGTGCACCTTGAAAACCTTGCTCTCGTCTTGTACAGACCACACCGTTCCGAGTTGTTCCGCCATGTAAGTGCAATGCGATGGCTGATCACTAGTCATCTTCAAGATGTGAGCATAGTCCGATGTTCGACACAGCTGCGATGGTCCTCAGAGGCACCAGAAGCTCAGCTTGCTACGCTTGTCGAGGAAGCAAGCCAGTCATTCACACCCAGCGAGCAAACTGCATGCATCATGAACACAAACAAACGAGCAAACACAAGCAACCAGACCACATCGATTGCGATCGATCGAGCCGTGATCCTCGATGCCAGCCGACGCGATGTCGTGACTGATGCCGTCGAATGTATGTGGCGGTGCAGCCATTCCGGACAAAGAATGCTGTTTATCGACAGTCATTCCGCGTCCGAGCTGCTCACTTCGAGCAGTCCTCCTCAGTATTCCTGCGAGCATCTCCTTTGAGTGCTCTACCTGTAGACGGCGACCGGATACGCCGCAGGCACCGTCGACTGCAGTGACAGGAGCTTCCGCCAACTGCGAGCGAATGAGGACACAAAACTGCTACGTGCCAAGACGCGACGGCGACACTTTCACATCTGCACCCCCACCGTCGTCTCGAAGTCCATGGTCCGATGTCTTCTTTGGAGTTGCTCGCTGAAAAATCAGCGACTGCACTCAACATCCATATCATTGGTAAGGATGCAACGGAACTCGGAGGTCGCATCCTCCTGTGCTGCTGATGCACAGTCCGCTGCGTACGACACACTTCGACCAGCTGCGCCGCACGACGCACGACGAGCGGCGCACAAGGTGAGAAATCGTGCCCACGAGCTCTCCACCCGCTCATTCGTGTCTTGTCGAGAGCGACATGGTCTTTGCCTCCTGAGCCTTTCGATGACTAAACACGTCTTGCTCCAGGAGCTCCAGGACTCAGCTGAGAGCAACGAAGTCTTCAGCGCGAGTCTCGCTTATGGGTGGGTCTGCGAGTTTCACCCCTCGACTTGATCACGATCAATGAGGTTCTTCATCCTGACATCCGAGAGAGCGGAGCGAGAGAGAGAGAGCTGGCCACCCCAACATCTCGTCTCGCCTCCGCCAGATCTCTCTCACTTCCGAATCGTCCACGTCCATGACGAATCCAAGCTACTCAACGTTCAAGAAACACCAAGAACTGGCCCCTGCGAGTGCTGCGTCTCTGCATCTGCCGACGCCACCACCAGCGTCGCCTCATCCGCACGCGCAGGCGTCGTGGTTCTCCCGCCTGCTGCTGTCGTGGGTCACCCCGTTGATGGCGGTCGGCAACCGCAAGCAACTCGCTGCCGACGACATCTGGGACCTCGAGCGCGACCACCAAGCTGCACGAATCTCGCTCCAGTACGCGCTGGACTACGCGCAGACGCGCTCAATCCTGAGCGCGTTCTTCAAGTCCTTCGGGTGGCGGTTCACGTTTGCTGGACTCGCGCTGCTGCTCGCGATGCTTTGCAACCTCTTCGGCCCGATCGTGCTCAACCGCGTGCTGGACAGCTTGACGTCGCCGAAACAGCAGCAGTCGAACCAAGAAGCGTTTGCCGGTGGCGACCTCGTGCTGTGGATCCTCGCGCTCTTCGTCGCGACAGTCGTGCAGGCGTTCGCGAGCAACTACGGACTCTTCGACATGGAGGTGATGAACCTCCAGTTCACCGCCGCGCTCAAGAGCATGATGTACCAGAAGGCTCTCCGTCTGAGCCCGAAGGCTC
>JAASGA010000328.1:0-23062 GCA_023334105.1 Globisporangium nodosum
CTCTCTCTCTCTCAGTTGACTAGGGCAAGGACACCAAAGGTGGTCGCCATCGCCAACCACAAGGAACAGGAATCGCTCGACTGGGACCCACAAGATGTAGGAATCGCTCGCTCGAACTCCATGGAGCATCAAAACCGTGCTGCAAATTGTCGAGCACCCCGATGGTGATGGCAATGGCACCTGCTGAGGTCATTGCTCTGCGCTGCCGCGGAATCCGCCATTCTTCACCAAACCTGCTGCGTTTGAACACCACAGAGCAAGGACACTAAGGAGATCGATCAATCCTTTCGCCAGCATCTTCATTATCTTCAAGCAAGCGTTTGAACGTGTACGCTACACAAGTACTCCTCGCAAGCATACCGACCGCGTGCCCACCCCAGCCCTGCTTTCTTTGCACAGGCCTACTTCGCGCGCTGCCGCTTCGCCGGCGCTGTCGCCTTCGCCTTCCCTCCTCCCGCCGCAGTCTTCCGCTTCGAAGCACCTTCTCCTGCTGCCGCTCGCCCGCGAGGCTTCTTCTGGAACTTGCTCACGTCAATGTCGTCGTCGCCGTCCTCCGGCTCGCTCTCAGCGTCGGACGCGGGCGGCAGTGCATCGTCGTCATCGGCGGTAGCAGCTTTGCCGCGACCGCCCTTCTTCACGGTCATGGAGCCCAGCGACGACTCGACCACGCCCTGCGCTTTGTGCACCGCCTTGTTGTACCTAGTAGCGCGCGCACAGATAAAACAGAGGATGGTCGGCTCACTCAATGCAGTGCAACAACGACAACCTCCACCAAGAGACGAGAGCAAGCGAACGTACTGGCGGGTGAACGTAGTCTTCGCCTTCGTGTCCAGCTCCGAGTACGAGTGGCGCTTCACGCCGGGGAACTTGAAGCTCTCCATGGACTCCGTCAAGTCTTCGCGGCTGATCTCGCACGAGTCCAACAGCTCAATCACCTCCTCGATTTGCTGTGCAGCGGACGGAGCACACATGCGCACAGGATGAGTCGCGTTCCGAGCAGCATATCACTCCATGTTCCACACAGAAACACACACACACGAACCTCGTCGCCGGACAACAGCTTTTGCAACAAGATCTCCTTCATGTATGGCACGTAGTCCATCCGGATGACCTCCCGCGAACCAGACGCGTGCGCACGCATCCGCACCGACAATTCGCTCAAGAGACGCTTCGACTTGCCGGCGGACGAGTTCTTGCCCAGCCATCTGTACATGACAAGCGACAGTCAGCAGCAACATTCGAGGTGTCAGATCGCCCACTCACGCACGACCAGCCATACAAGCCAAGAGCTTGCTCCATCGCAACAACAGCACGAACCTGGAGAACTCAGGGTGACCGATGAACCCGGCAGAGTACACACACGCAGCAACGTTGAGCGCCGCCTGCTTCGTGAGCAGATCCCACCGCTGCTCCGAGCGCACGAGGTTCGCAACAAGATCGCTCTCCGAGATGAACGCCGACGCGTGCATGGCCGCTTCGAGCTTCTCGTCCGACGAGTTGCGGTTGTTCATGATGCTCTGGATGTAGTTTTCCTGCACCATGAGCGGCATGAAGTCGTAGTCGACGAAGTACGCCTCGTTGCGCGCGTCGAAGCTCGCCTCGCGCTGGAAAATCTGCTGCGTGGCGCTGAACGGGTTCAGGCGCAGACTCTCGTCCTTGTTGTGCTGCGATGACGGGTTCACCAGGTCCGCGTACGTGATCTTCGATGTCGTCAGCTTCCACTTCTGCATCTGCGTGATGAGTTGGCGGATGTCGTTGCCGCACCGCTCCGCCGCCTCCTCGATCGCGTTCTTCTCGACCTCGAGACCCTCCAGCGCACCGATCTCCATCAACCGCTTGCTGATCTGCTGCTTCGTTGGGCGGCGCATGCGCAAGTCGTACGAGTGGTTCGCGAGAGAGCGCACCTTCGGGCTCTGACGGTCGTTGCAGATGCAGATGATCGGCGTCTTGGACTTCTTGATCAAGAGAATGAGCTCCGCCGTGCCACCACGGTCGCCACCCGACATGCCGTCCACTTCATCCATCACGATCACGCGCTTCGCCAAGTGCATCTTCTCGTTCCCGTTCGCGGCACCACCCGGTTTCCCGAACTGAAGCGCGCGGGAGCCGAGCACGTCCTTGAGCCCAGTCTGCAGCATCTTCTTGCTGCGCGTGTCACTCGCGTTCAGCTCCGTGCACTCAAAGCCGCACTCGCGCGCCATGAGGTTGGCGATCGTGGTCTTGCCGATACCGGGAGGTCCAGACAGCAGGATGGTCTTCGCGCCGCGGTTCTCCGCGAGCTTGCTGTTGAACGGGATCTTCTTCGTGCCCTTCACGTGCACCGCGTCCCAGTCCACGAGCCACTGCTTGATTCGCTTGCCGAGCTCCACGTTCCCGATCATATCGTCCAAGCACTTCGGCCGGTACTTGTCTGTCCACAGCATGCTGCTCTCCGAGCTGTGGAATACGAGACAGAGGCATAACGACATACAGTCAGACGACACGGCACCGGTTGTCTGTAGGGTCACAGGTCACACAGCACCTGTCATGCACACCGCACCTGCCAGCAGACTGCTGCTTCTTCCCAGAGCTGGATGCCGCGGCGGCGGACTTCATCTTGCTCAGATGCTTCTCCTTCTCGAGCAGCTCCCGCTGCTTCTGCGCCGCCGCCTCCGTGATCAAGTTGTAGAACTGATTCTGCTGCAAGATGCGCACGTTCTTCGCGATCGCGTCCTTGTACTTGGCGCTCCCCGAGACGTCCCCGCCGTTGGGTAGCGAGTGGCCGACGACCAGATATTTGGTCGCCTTCGATACGCTCGTGGCGACAGAGCCGCCACAGCACTTGACCAAGTGGATCGCTTCGTCGCGCGACAGGTTGTGCAGGTCGCCCGAGAACACGAACGACTTGCCGTCCAGACAGCCGGCACACGGCGGCGGCGCCTTCCCCGCGCTCGTAGCTCCGATCGGCGTCATGTCGACGTCTTCGTCCTTCACCTGCAGCGACGGGAGGCAACCAGCCATAACACGGAGGATACGAAGAAGGCGTTAGCCAGAGCCGGACGCGCACAAGAAGGGCAGAGTGCGACTGGGAAGGCTACCTGCGTCTCTGCCTTCACCTCGGTCTTGACTGCCGTTGGAGCTTTTGCCAAATCAGTAACAACAGGTTTCTTGGTAGCCGCGGTCTCTTTCTTGACCCTGGTGGCGGCGGTGGCGCGGGGCTTGGCCACCACGAACTCCTCATCGTCGTCGTCGTCGTCATCGTCGTCAGCAGCGGCGCGTCGGAGCCGCTTGCGCTCCATCGTCGGCTTGGCGGCTCCTTCGCCCGCCGCCTTCTTCCGCGCGCCAACACCCTCAAAGTCGTCGTCGTTGTCATAGTCGCTGTCGTCCAGCACGACGACGTTCTGCTTGGCGCGGCGGCTCGGCGTCGTGCGCGTCGGCGTCTCCGCCTTCACCGCCTTTGCCGCAGGCTTCTTCGCGCGCACTGGCGACTCTGCTGCCGCGTAGCCGCACATGCAGTCACAGACAGACCTCGTAAGGCAGCAGCAAGGTGGCAGCAACACAAGTCCGCAGGCGCACACACCGCACCTTCGCGAGCCACTGCCACCGCCTTACTCTTGTTCTTGGCAGCCGAGGTGCTCGACGCGCCGCTGGGTTTCTGGAAGAACGAGCGGATGTCCATCGCTCTTGAGCACTTGCAGCGCGCGAGTCGAGAAGGGTGAAGACGCGCTCACACGCAAGAGCACCACGACCAGCACGAGCAGCTTCCTGCCACCACGATCTGCCAGGATGGCGCGATATTCCCGCCAAAAACCGTCTTATCTACCGAATAATATGATATAAGTACGAAACCAACTAAGTACGAAACTGTGCCGGATTCTCGTACTTAGTTGAGTTCGTACGGCGTTCCCAACAATCGACATTCGACAACCAACTCAGCGATGCTTTCGTCGACAAATGCTGATTGTGCTGTGCGCAGGCTGATGCTGCACACTATCGTGCAGTTCCTTAACCTGCTAGTGCGAGTGGATCTGCTGGATCTGCTACAAGTGCTAGCGCAGCTGCTCCTGAACGAAGGTCTGTTGCTGAACCAAATTCCGATTATAAACCAAGCCGCGGTCCTGAACAAAGCGCTCAAGGTCTGTTGCTGAACCAAGTTTATTGCTGAACAAATCTGCGCTCCTGAGCCAAACTGCGCACCTGAACCAAGCGCTGTTGTTGGATCAGACTGTGCTGTAGATGGACCACATGCTGCAGCTGCCCATACAAATTCGGTTGCTGGATCACATGCTTCTAGTGCAGAAGTGGTTCAATCTACTGCTACAAAATCTTCTGCTGTTGTAAGCGCATGTGCGATGATTGCGATCGCACATTGAAGGGTGAGTGCGATTGCATCGCCAAGTGGCGATGCTGCTACAAGTGCTGCTACTCCAAGATGCCCAAGCTCTTTTGCTCGAACCAGCTTGGCAGGTGCACGAACTTGCTCATTGCGCGTCCTTGTGCACAAAGCGCGCGTGCAACTAGAGCCTATTGTGGGGGCTTGGATGCCCAACACGAAGTACATCATATTCGACATGGTGGATCAGCGAACGAGCGACGACAATGACACATGGATCTGTGCAAGTGGCTTCTTCTTAAGATGAGGTCTCATACACCTGGGAACCTCGAGAGAACCTCCTCTGGAGTCGTGATACATCGGAGATAAACGAGCGGATAAACCGCTTCATCGAGGAGTGGTTGAGGTCCCATGGTCACACCTACGACAACCTCAAGAAGCATCCAGAGGGACAGGCAGTGATCTCGGACGATGAAGATGACAGATCTGCGATCTCCAGTATGACAATCGCACTCGATCTCGCCGGCATCTAGCTTGCTGGCTTCGACGCCCCTGCTTCTGACGATGTGATAGAGGTGACAGAGCGTGGTTAGAGGATCGAACAAGCAAGGAGCCAAAAGGACGACGTACTGTGCTTCTCTCGGATGCTCGCTCAACGTGGAGTTCTTCTTTCGAAGAATGATTTCGTGAACCAAACCACGTCGAGTCTACAAGTTCCAAGTGCACTGATCGCTTTTGCACTCCGCGATGGAACCTACCTCTTTTGAGCCTACGACACTCGTCACCTCCCATCCGTCACAGCTCGCACTCATGGTGCTTAGAGGATGGGTACACAAAGGCTGAGCATACCAGGATGACGAAAGCCATTGAGTACATGAAGCTCGGTCGGTCCGGTGAGGTCGGAGATACAGCGAGTGGATTGGATAGATTCGCTACGTGTTTCCTGTACTTCCATTCCTTATGTAGCTTGTACTTCCAACCAGCAGCTGCCAAACACAGCCTCGTGTAGTTTAACACGCTGTTTTAAGTACGAGTCGATCTCACTCGACTAAATACGGAACTGGACCTGCTGATTTGAATAAGTACAATTATGTGTTAAAATTCGTACTTAGTGAAATATTCATTTATAACATTTGTACTTGATGTGTGGCCAATCGCTGTGCTCATATTAGCTTCTCAGCCAATCGGTGCCACTCGATCTAGAGTAACATAGTTAACTGGAGTAACATAGTTAACTGGAGTAGCATAGTCTAACCTTGGTTTTTTCACTCTGTGTATTATAGGTTACAGCTTGGGTCAAGGAATAATATCGTCTACCTTGATTTTTTCACTAAGGTGAATAATGTCTACCTTTCTTTTTTCACTAAGGTAAAAGGCTGTCATAATTCGCCAATCGAGCACTGTCACCTCGAGCGCCATGGCCGCCGTCGCCGCCGCCGCTGCGCACCCCGCGTCGCTCAAGTACGTGAGCCTCGTGGTGCTCTGCCTGCAGAACAGTCTGCTGGCTATCCTCATGCGCCTCTCGCGCGTGGGCGACCACCCGAAGTTCAACACGTCCACCGCGGTCTTCGTTGGCGAAGTCTTCAAGCTCGTCACGTGCTCTGCCATCATCTTCCTGGTGCGTCTGCCTCACTGCGCCACATATGCATTGCACGACGAGTAGATGACGATCGCGTGCGCCACCATAACCACAACCATAGACGCGGGAGGGCGCGCAGACAGCCGCCACCGGCAGCGCCGCGCAGCCACGCGTGCACGCGAGCTCGCTCGACATCATCCTGGACCAGCGCGAGATGCTGCGCGTGAGCGTGCCGGCGCTGCTCTACGTGATCCAAAACAACCTGCAGTACGTGGCCGTGTCGAACCTCGACGCCGCGTCCTTCCAGGTGCTGTACCAGCTCAAGATCCTCACGACCGCCGTCTTCTCGGTCGTGCTGCTCAAGAAGGCCATCCTACCGCTGCAGTGGGGCGCCATCGCGATCCTCATGGTCGGCGTCGCGCTCGTGCAGCTCGACGACTCGGGCGACGCCGCGGCCAAGAGCGTGGCCAAGGGCAACCCGGAGCAAAGCACCACGCTCGGGCTCTTCGCAGTGCTCGCCGCGTGCATGTGCTCGGGCTTCGCGGGCGTGTACTTTGAGAAGATCCTCAAGGGCTCGAGCGCCAAGGGCTCGATCTGGGAGCGCAACGTCCAGCTCGGGCTCGTGAGCATCGTGCTCGCTGGCGGCGGTCTCGTGTACAACGACATGGACCACCTGTCAGCGCACGGCTTCTTCTACGGCTACCGCCCGGTGGTGTGGGCTGCGATCGCCGTGAGTGCGCTCGGCGGGCTACTCACGGCGGTGGTCGTCAAGTACGCGGACAACATCCTCAAGGCGTTCGCGACGTCGATCGCGATCGTGCTCTCGGTCGTGCTCTCCATCTTCCTCTTCGACAAGATCCCGACATCGCAGTTCATGTTCGGCGCGTTCCTCGTGAACGGCTCCGTGTACATCTACGGGAGCGCGCCGGCGTGGAAGCAGGCGCAGTCGCCAGTGCTGCCGCGCACGTCCAGCGACAAAGCTGACAAGTAGCAGACGAAGACGAAGCAGACGCGGAGCGGTGGCACTCGTTCGAACGCAGAGGAAGCAGGTCCCATTTTGACACAGCGAACACGAGCCGCATGCCGGGTCCTCCTCTTCTCCACTCGCCCCGAGCTCCATTCCCTGCATGTGCCATTACGACCAAACCGCGCGAGTCGACTGCAATACGTGCCTGCTTGACGAACAGCGGACATGACATGCGTCCAACCTGCTATTCCTGAGGCGTTCGTTGCCATGCGAGTCGCCTGCGCGGTGCTCGCGACGTGCGTCACTCTCTCGTCGTCGATATGCGCTGTAGCGACAGAGTCCGTTGCTAGTTCGTCGGCAAGAGAGGTGGCGCTGGATGCAGCGTTCGAAGTCCTCCTCCAGCGTCGTGCGCGCGACCTCAGCTGTGCTGCGCAGACATCCGTTCCGGATGTCGACCCGAGTGCTACACATGCTGCTGGCGTACGTGGCAACTCGGGTCGATGCAGCATGAGGCGAGTGATTACGAGAGCTGGGGTCTGAGCATTTGCATGGTCTCGATTCCGATCGCTCTAGGAGAAGCTGTCACACCGAGCGCTGGTCAAGGAGGTCGAGCTCAACCGAAGGCGTGTCGTGTTCCCTGGAGGTAGCAGCCAGCCCCAAGTCCCAACGTGGCACACGAACCACACGCTGCCGAAGCACGGCTTGCTCGCTACCATTCGTCTGCGCACGCGTCTCCCACAGAGTGTCAAGAGCGACAGTATCGGCGCCATCACGTTGCGCCATCACACCTCGAGCATCGATGCGGCGGTGTTCACGATGCAGCGAGAACCCAAGTGGCTGTGGGTGTACGTGGACTTCGACCAGATCGGGTCGGCGATTTCTCCACTCCTACCCGGACCCTACGCGATCACGCTCCAGCTCAGCAACCCGCATCTGCAGGTGCAGATCTCGTTGTGAAGGCACATATTGATCTCTCTTCTGTCTCGCTCAATCCGCTCTGATGGACGCAGGAGCCGCTTGTGCTGCGACTCGGTGCTGTCCGCCTCGTGCGAGACTCCCAGGTGCTCGCACCGTTCCGACTCGCGGACGTGTGGGACGGCAGCATCCTGGACAAGTTCGTGCGCCGCTGTGCTGCTGATCCGAAGTTTGAGGCGCTGCTCGCGAGTCGGATGCTGTGCGGTGAAGTGGTACGTCTGCTTCTTGCTATGTGCAAATGACGACACTGCGTGCTGATATGGCGCTGTTGCTCTCCGACCAGCTCATGTCGCTCGTCACCGTGCTGTACTGCGCCGCGGTGACCTGGCTCGGACCGTTCGACTTCACGTTCTGGCAGCTGCGCGCATACCAGCTCTCGTGCGTCGCGAGCATCGTCTTCCAGTTCGTATTCGCAGGTTGGTGCGCGGACTTGCTCGCCGTGCGGTTCGCGTTCCCACTTGCGTTCTCGCTCGCGCTGATCTACTTCGCGGCGTTCAGCGCCACCAACGTGCTCATCCTGCTCGAGCGCGACGACTCGTTCCCGGAGCTCGGCTTCGACACCTCCACCCCGCTGTCGCAACAGGAGCGAGCGATGACCCACTATGCGATCCTGCACTCCAAGCGAGCACGGTGGCACTGAAAGGAGAGGTCCAGACGATGAGGATGACCAGCCTCGCGGCAGCAACGGAACAAACATCGCGGTTCAGATTGGACACCTCAGAAGGCTGCAGGACGCTAAGCAGTCTACCGTAACAGAGGAGGAAGGCGGCAAGCAACAAGCTTGCCCTTGCGATAGGCGTGGCGTGTTTGGTTGCTCTCCGTCGAGAGTCGATCCGGTTGTCTCGCTGCATCTGCTGGTGGTTCTTGCCAGAGCGATCGAGCGATCGACGCAAGTCGCGGCGAAGTTGAATCGGCAGTAGATACGCAGGAGCACTCGCAGTTCGGATGCGCACGCAGGAGCCCACGCTCCATCGACCGTAAGGAGAAGCGACCACCGCGGGAGGCTACAGGCGCTTGGAGCAATCAGCGGACGCTTCACTCGTCGTCGTCCATCGAGAACGAGAGCAGCTTCTTGTTGCTGAGCGTGGCTGCGTCCGGGCGCTTGCGCTTCTTCTTCGTTTCGCCCTTCTCCTGCTTGCTCTTCGCCTGCTGCTGCGCTCTGCCACCGCCACCCACTCCTGCGACCGACTGCGTGGTCTTCTTCGGCTTCGTTTCGCTGGCTGCCAGTTCTGTCGAGTTGCTGCCGCTGCCTTCGCCTCCGCCCTTCTTGGCGTGATCCTTTTCGAGGAACTCGGCGATCGCCGCCTTCTGCACGTCGTCGAGCTCCTCCTCCTGCTCTTCCTCGTCACTGTTGACCGGCATTGTCGGCGCGAACTTGGCTTGGATCGCGGGCGGCTCGTGGAACTTTTGCAGGAACTTGGGGATCACGCGTGTGAACTGCGGACCGCTGCCTTTGCCGCCACCTTTGCCCTTCCCACCGCCGGAGCTCTGGATGCCGCGGAAGCTGCCATCAGCGCGCCACAGGTCCGAGTCGCCCATATTCTGGTCGTTTTTGTTTTGATTTGTTCCGCCAACTCAATAGTGATGAAACCAATGTAATCAAAAGTGTTGGACTCGAGAGTTTGAGACTTGCCGAGTCGACGAGAGATGACGCCGTTCGCGCGCTACCTGGTGGAGCGCCGCTGGCAGCTGCTCTTCACGACGCAGGGCATCTTCACGGGCGCCATCCTCTACAAGCGCTTCACGCAGGATCCGCCGCCACCGCTCGCCAAGACCTTCCCGACGCCGCCGCGCAGCAGCAGCAGCGACCCGAGCATCTGAGCGCCGAACGATCGCCTCGCTCGACAAAGGCCAGACGCTAGCAGCTCAATACACCACACTCGGAGCTTCGGTTGTGGCAGCTAACTCTTGGCAGCGAAGCACAAGATACAAACCTCAAGAGCTCGACGGCTCTTCCACGCAGTTCTCCGGCTCACTCGACTCGGACATCGTGCGTACCACATTGTCGCCTGCCAGCGAGGAGGAAGAGGGCTCTTCCGAGTCTTCAGTGGCACCGCCACCTCGCAGGATCTCGACTAGCCGAGGACCGTTCTCGGGCGCTGGAGCCACCTTCATCGAGTGCACGATCTTGGCGGTCAGGTCCGCGACGACACCAGTGGGAGCTCCCGCGAGGCTTTTCTTGTTGTGTTCGTTGGCTCGGCGCTTGAGTTCCTGGAACCGCTTCCTCGCCAGCCCCTGGCGCGCGACAGACTGGATGCGCTTCACCGAGATCACGGTAGCCAAGCTCGAGGTTTGCGCGATGCTCAGTCTCCGCACGCGGTTGCGCCACATCACCTTCTGGGAGCGCGCGAAGAGACCCGCGATGAGCTTGGCGCGCTGAATCGGCTCCCCGCGCTCTTCTGCGACGCCCATCATGATCCCCTGCGCTGCTGCGTACAGGAACGCGTGGAAGTTGACTCGCCCGTTCTCGACGAACAGGTCCAAGCTCATCGCCCAGCTCTCGACCTCTTTGCGGTTCGAGTGCTTCGGGAGACCGAGAGGCGGCGGCACGTGGCGCAAGAATTGCAGAAACGCGAGGTCCGTCATGTATCCCGACGCCGACGAGTCGAAGCCCTGCCACACGCGCGCAACCTGCATCAGGTCTTCCTTCTTGATCGTGCTCGTGTGTCTCTCGGTGGCTTCTTCGAACCCCTCGAGGATGACGGCCACGAACAGGTTCAGCAGCACGTACGTGGTCACGAGCATGTACGAGACGAAGTAGATGTACGTCACATGCGCGCCGGGAGTGCACCCGATCGTGAGGCGGTCATTCCGGGCGTACTCGCGAGCCTGCACGAGCGTCTCGTACGTGTAGTCTTCCACACACGACTCGCCATACGGGAACGGCTTCGCGCCGGGGATCGGCTGCACCATGAGGTCGTACATGACATCGTTCCACGCCTCGCCGGTGGTGAACCGGAAGAGCGTGAGCATTGCGGTAGCAATATCCTGGAAGTTCGCGTGCACGTTCAGATTCGAGCCGAGGCGGACGCCAGCGTAGATCTGGACCCCGATCACCGCGTACACGAACATGATGAGGCACATGAGCGTGGACACGTTGATGAGCGCCGGCATGTTCTCCAGGATCGTGCTCACGATGTCCTGCATGCTCTTTGCGCGCTTCATCAGCCGGACCGCGAGTCCCATGCGAAGCGCTCGGACTGTGTTCGCGACAGGAGAGATCTTCCCTTTCACGAAGAACGGGATGATCGTCGACGCAGTGCTTCCTGCGACGACGACGAAGTCGAAGATGTTCCACTTGTCGGCGAAGTACTTCTTACCCATCGACATGAGCTTCACGACGGCTTCGACGAGGAAGACGACGTAGAAGAGCAGGTTGCCGTACCAGAGAACGTCGGCCACCGTGTCCGATTCGCCGAAGTGCGTCACCGCCAACATGATCGTGTTCCCGAGCACGCAGAACGCCACGCCACCTTCAAACTTTGGGTGCTGCTGGATGTTGTAGCAGAACCGTCGGAGCGGGTGGTGGGGTTCGATGACTGTGAACCGGATCTTCGTGCTGAGCGAACACGCATCGACACGTTAGCTTAGCTTAGGCTGGTTGGTGCATGCATCACAAGCCCGACTCACCTTCGGATCATGTCTTGGATCTGAGACCACTCACGTTGCGTCTCGTTCTCGGCCGTGGACTCGAGCGTGTCTCGCATCCGGTTGAAGTTGTCGATGACAGCTCCGACGAACAGGTTCAGCGTGAAGAAGCTCCCAATGATGATGAATGCTGTAGATCAAAGAGCACCACATATGAGTTAGCAGACGATCGATCGAAAGAGCGAGAGCGTCCGAACACACAGTGCATCGAATCGTACCGATGAAGAAAACGACGTACGACCGGTTGTAGTTCTCTACCGGATGGTACCCGATGTCGGTCGCGTCGACGCCCTCGTACATGATGTCAACCCAACCCTCTGTGGTCGCGAGCTCGAACAAGGTCATAGCCGACTTGAGCACGTTGTTGTAGTTGCGTCGTCTCAGCAACCACGTGCCTCCTTCCGCTTCGCACTGCGCCTTCGAGAACAGTTGCTTGAACGATATGCGGGAGAACCCGTACACCGCTTCCAGGCGGCTCATCTGCTCGAGCGAGAACGCGCTCATATCGCAGTAGTACAATCTCCCCTTGAAGAAGTTCACGCCCAGGATACCAAAGATGAGCAAGATGAGACTGCAGACCAGGAACACGTTCATGATGCTCGGGATGCTCGATAGCATGGCGTTCACCACGCGCTTCATCCCGGGAACGCGGCTGATGAAGCGCAAAGGTCGCTACACACGTAGTAGGAAGGTAAGTTCACTCAGAATCTTAGCTTAGAGGAGCAGACACAACACAAACTCGGCGTACCAGAGCTCGTAGCGTCCGAAACGATCGCAGCGACCGCAGCGTCTTGCTGGAGGAGACGAGCGTGGCTCCGGAGAACGACAGGATCGTGAAGTCGAGCACATTCCACGGATCCCTCAGGTACGACTGTGATCCATTGAAGATGAAGCCCATGTCGACGATTTTGAGCAGCATCTCGACAGTGAAGATGCCCGTGAACACGTTGTCCATGGTCCCGAGAACGATGGATTGAGTCGAGCTCGGGTCATTCAGCGGGTTGTCGACAGCAAGCAGGATGCTTCCGATGAAGATCGTCGTCAGAATCAAGAGTTCAAACTTCGAGTTCCGGCTGATGTCGTGGCACAGGCGGCGCACAGCACCTGATCGCTTGAACACGAACAGCGAGCGGTCGGAGTCGTACACCGCCACTTCGTTCTTGCGGCTCGAAATGCTCTTCGCAGAGCTGTCACGAGTGACTTTCTCCGATGAAGGTGACTTGAAGCTGATGGCTCGGCGAGCGCTGCCATCAGCAGCGGCAGGCAGTGCCCTTCGCGACGATATACTCGGCAGCGTTGATGGAGGTCCGGTGGCAGCTCTGGTCTTGTTCGCTTTTGAATCGCCAGACTGCGAGATCGTGGTTGTCGAAGACGCACTGAGCAGCGTCGACGGCGGTCTGGGCTTTGCCACCGCTCCTGCTTCCTTCATACCACTCGAGTGCGAGAGCTTCGACTTCGACGAGACGCTCCTCAGAGTCGGTGGCACGTTCTCGCACGGCACCGCCTCCTTCGACGAGAGGTTCGGAAGCGTCGACGGTGGTTCGAGACTCGTGCCTCCCTCTGTCTGATGGTGATTGCTGATCTGCGGTAGTCTGGCGATAGTCGACAGGCGGTCAGGAGTACGAAGCTGAGGGATCTCTGAACCGTCTTGAGCTTGTGTCTCTGGGAGCTTCAGCATCGATGGGAGTCTGCGCAGTGACGGCGACCGAGATGGGAAGGCATTCTTCGGGGTACCAACAGGAACTATCGGAGACGGCATGGCAGGTTCGCCGTCGTCGTTGTCAGGACCGAACAAGTTCCTCGAGCTGCCGAAGCTAGTCATTTGGCTCGATCGCCTGCGAATGCGGTGACCGCGCTTTGTCGGTGTGTCTTGACGCAAGAAGGGTGGTTGGCCATCGGGCAGCGAAGGTTGGCTTTTTGTTCGCTCGTTTGAGTTCGGTGCGAACGGGATGACGGCGCTGAGCTTTCGGATGGAGCTCTTTGCGATGGCGTCGATGACCTTCTGCTGCCCCTTCAGCATTGCTGCTTCCACCTCGGTTTGCTGCTCGTCGAGACTGAAATTGCCAAGGAGAATCGCCAGGAACAGGTTCAGGATGATGATGTTGCCGACCACCATCACGGCCAGGAAGTACACGAGAGCGCTCCAGCCAGCCGAGCGGATGCCGTCGAACATGACGAAGTTCCAGCTCTCTTCCGTGAGGCATTGGAACACGGTCGTGAACGCGGACAGGGTGTCGTCGAAGTTGGAGCGGCTGATTGTGTACGGTCTCTCCGGCGTCCACGGCGCGTGAGGAGGAACAGTGTGGTTGTACACGTGTGGGAGCCATTCGACAGGATTGCCGTCGCCGTCGAACCTGAACTTCGTCGCGAAGAACTGCATCCCAATGAGAGCGAAGACATACATCAAGAGGAGCAGCAGCAGCCCGAAGTTCGCCACGTCGAGGATACTGTTGCCAATCTGCGAGCAGCACGTAAGCATCAGTCACAGATCGCAAGACGCTCGGCAGAGAACTAGCTCGCATGGAAACGCATTCCTACCGTCACAAGCAGCTCGCGGAGCGACTTCCACGAACGCGCCAGCTTCATGATCCGGAAGAAGCGGAAGCTGCGCAGAGCGGACAGTCCCGAGTTGTTCTTCGAGTCCGGGTTGGCGGCGTTCATTGTCATCTCAACCAAGCTGACGAGAACGATGCCTCCGTCGAAGAGATTGTAGTTGTCGGTGCAGTACTCCTTCACGCCCAGTCCAGCGAGCTTGAGCCCCATTTCCACGATGAAGATGATCGTCAGCACGGTGTTGATGTGCTCGGTGACCAGGTCGCGGTGCTCGTCGGCAGGATACTCATCCATCGCCAGACACACAGTGTTCAGCAGGATGCAGACCACGATAAACGCTCCGAAGAACGGATCCTGCAGTGCACGACACGTTGAGTTAGCTCGGTCACCATAGCACAGGCATAGTGAGAGCTTCGATCACCAGACACTTACATTGGCGATGGTGTGGCAAAGCTCCCGCAGTCGCTCCTTCAGCCCAGCCGTCTTGACGCTCTGGATCGTCGACTGGATCCCGTTCCGGACAGTCGCGCCGATGCCAACTTTCGTATGCTTCTCTGAGCGACCCTGAGCTGGTGCTGTGTCTAAGAGTGTCGACTTCGACGGCTGGGTCTTGACACTCGCGACCCGCTCAGCGAGGATCAAGTCCCAATTCTCTGCAGTTCCGTCGTTCACAGCAGTGAAGCGCTCCCAGATCACAGCAAACACGAATTGAAGCAGGAAGAACGCTCCGATGATAGTGAACGTGACGAAGTAGAGCGACGCGAATGCCCAGTTGTGCGCATCTTGGAACTGCGAAGGCAATTGTAGCACGACAGCAACCAATATGGTTGTCAATGTTCAGCTCCAACGGCACTTCACATTCGCTGGAGAACTCCCCACGAGCTCACGTACATTGTACATCACCGCCGTCCATCCTTCGAGCGTGATGCACTGGAAGAGCGTCAGAAGTGCGTAGCCGATGTTGTCGAACCCGGACAGTTTGAAGTCCCAGAACTCGGCGGACGGTATCAAGTCGAAGTCGATGGTCGTGTTCGGCGGCAAGTTGTACACAGACCCGCAGAACTCGCCCGCCTCACAAGCGTATTCTCCGCCACAGACCCGACCGTCGCCTGCGAGAGCCCATACTCCGTGGACAGGCTCTGGTGTTTCGCGACATCGGTAGTGCAGCGCTCCGTTCCAGAACAGGACACCCAATATCCCGAACACTGTGAACACGAAGCCGATGATCACCATCACGTTGAAGAGCGCTGGAATCGCGGAGAAGAGCGCGTAGATGAGGATCCGCATGCCTCTCAGGTTGCTCAGTGTGCGCAGCGGTCGAAGCACCCGCGCTGTTCGCAAGGCGGTCACCTTCGGGACGCCAGGCAGGTCCCCGACGAACCCGACGACCACAACGAAGAAGTCGAGCTGGTTCCAGTAGCTTCGCAGGTACGCGCCGCGTCCGAGCACGAAGCCCATCGCCATGATCTTCATCGCGCACTCGGCGAAGAATATCCAGGAGAACACCTGCTCGGATCGCTCGACGATGCGATTTCTGAGATTGAGGTGGTACAGTCCTTCCGTGTCCAGCAGCGACCCGGGATCTTCGTAGTCTCGGAACGCCAAGATGCAGGAATTCAGCATGATGCAGAGCAGGATGAAGCGGTCGAACCACTTCCACTCGACGATCCACACGAGCATGTACCGGAACCGGTTCCTCGTGTCCAGAACGAACAGCGAGTTGTTCGCGAGCCTGCGCTTGCGGCCGTGCACTTCAAAATTGTAGGTCAAGAGTCCGAGCTCGCGGATGCCGTCCATGAACTCGATCAGCGACAGCTGTCCGCTTCGGTTCTGATCCAGCTTGCGGAAGATCTTCTCGATTGCTTTGTCCAGGTTCGTAACCCTGCAGCACAAGCGGAACCGAGGCAGCAAGTTAGCTCTCTTGTCCGTCAAGGTATTAAGCACAGCATCGTGCCGCACCACGAACCTCTTCATCTCGACCTTCACCAGCTGGATCAGTCGCTTCTCGATCACTGTGAGTGTTTCCGACTCACCGTTGTCGGCGTTGTGGATCTCGAGCAGGTCGCATGTGTACTTGCAGAACTCCTGATAGTCGATCGTGCCATCGCCGTCCGAGTCGAATGTGAGCCACAGCTGCTTGAGCTTGTCGGTGTCCGTGTCGATGTCGATCCCTGCGTACTTGAGCACACTCGACATTCGCCTCCGCACTCCCTCGCTGATGTGGGCCATCTGGGAAGTCTCTTTGCGCAGCATGTCGCCTCGCGACGTCCCTTTCGACAAGCTGCGCTTTGTCGCCACGCTCGGTCCCTGTTGTAGCACGACGCTCACAGGCGCAGGCTCGAAGGTTTTTTCAGGATCGCGCGCTGCGTCTGAGACCTGGAATCGCGCCGAGGATATGAGTGTCGCTTTTGAGGACGACATGATCGAGGGGATGGTCGAGAGTTTGGGCGGATCGATCGGAGATTGGCTAGCGATGCTGCTCGCGGACCGAATCATATGCATCCGCACCGGATTCACGAGCACCGGAGACGAAGTATTCGTTGCTGCTTCGACTGTTTCCGTCGCTGGCTGTTCCAGGTTGGGGGCTGCTAGCACTTGCTCCATCGTGCATGCTCACGAGCAGCGGTCGTGTCTGGAGGTTCTTGCTCACCCCGACAAGAGCTTTGATCTCGACTCGCAATCTGTCCAGACGACCTCGCCCACCTCGTCCTGACGCTCGCTCGCGTGTGGGCTTCTCGCTACCTGTTCAGCCCTGCCGCCCGATCGACGACGACGACCTCCTCCTCGAACGAAGTCTGCTTGCCACTTGAAACTGCACACCAAACACAGATGTGTTTTTAGCTCAATACCGCTGTTCACAGGTCACCACTGTACACTCAATGCACGAGCACTGAGTACATCCAGGCGAGTCCTCGACTTGGTTCTTCAAGTACGCGCATATCTGCCTCAAGTGAGCAAACCACGTATGGAGGAAAGCTCCCCTCCGAGCTCGGGGCTTGCTACTTCGGTAGTACACCAGCCACCGAGGCTGCAGCAAGTGTGTCAGAGGTACGATATTCAATCGCCGCCCATTTCATAAAAAAATGTGCACGAAACAGTGTTCACTTGATATTTGTATGTTAAAAGTCCACAATGTGGCGCCACCACATCAAGCAGCAGGTCTTGCGGGAAGCCGCCGATGGCCCGAGCGACCTGCGCGTCGTGGCCGTCGGGCGGCTGCTGGCGAGCACGGAGGGTGCAGAACACCTTGGTGTGGAACGCACGCAACTGGCGCCTGCCGAGAGCGCCAAGCGCTTGAAGAAGAAACACCAGCAGCAGCAGCAGCAGCGAGCGCCAGTCGCGATCTCCGGCGGCGGAAGACTGTGGCTCACGGGGTTCCTCCGACTGCGCGGCGGCCGCGAGCTGCTGCTGGTCGACGGCACTGATCGCGGCTGCCGAGTGCTCGTGCTCTCGCCAGAATTCGCGAGTGTCGACCGCTTGGTTCTTGTGAAGAACTGGACGCTCGTGGACCCGGGAGACGACAGCCACGAAGTGTTCATGGAGATCCACGAGCCACCGTTGGTGCTTCAAGACGGCGACGACGAGCGGGACAGTGAGCAGCCGAGTCGGGAGCATGTGGCTCAGCTGCTGGACGCTCACTACTCGACGCAGGATCCGCCGATGTACTCGGGCGTGCTGCCGTGGCGAGCAGTGAGTGTGACGCTGCTGCAAGAGACACTGGCTGAAGGGAATCCGGATCAGAAGGGACCGGGAACCGCTGGGACGCGCAAGAAGCACAAGAAGCGCCGCGTGCACGCGGTCTTCGGCAGAGTGGCGTGCGTCAGTCCGGTGTCCTCGAGTCAGCACGACCGCGGGAACGCGCACTTTTTCGTCGAGGTCGAGTGCCGAGATCGCAGCGAGCAGCCGCAGGTGCACAAGATCGTGAACGTCATGTTCGTCGGAGACAAGAACGTCGAGTGGCATCTCTTCCTGCGACCAGGACTGCGAGTGCTCATCACGGACCTCGTCAAGGTGTTCTCGCGCGAGTGTGATCTCTTCCTGCTGCAGACCACGACGCTCGATGCAGGCGCAACGAGCAGCGAACCTGCGCCATCCCAGCTCGGAACGCAGGTCTTCGTCTGGCAAGACGATGTGCTGGACATTCGCCAAGAGTCTGTGAATCTGCAACTCGAAGAGAGTTCAGGATCAGAGCCGCGTCAGCTCGAGCATTGCATCACAGGCGGCATGATGGACTGTGAAGGCGTGGTCTCCCGTGTGCTCTGGAACGGCTGTCTTGAGATCGAGGGAGACCCTGGCTTCCTCGTGTGTTTGTTTCACTTTCCCGGCGCCGATCTGCGGCAGGTCCGGGAGGGAGCGACAGTTCGTGTCTGCAACGCGCACGTCCTGCGATGGACTACTCCAGTCGAGTGCAGGATCATGCTCGGGTTGTGTGCGCGAAGTCACTTTTCAGTCGTCAAGCACGGAAGCGAGTTTAGCCAGTGCTTGAAGGCGGCGCTGCCTTCGAAGCAGCACCGGAGCAAGATTCTGTCGTGTTTCGGAGATCGGCACACCCAGCCGCTCTCAATCTCGTTCTGGCTGCTCGAGGTGTTCGAAGCTCTGGCGACCAAGTTCTTGTTCGGTTCGAGCGCTCCGACTCAGCACGCCGTGACATCGTTTCCCCACATGAGGCGGCGGGAAGCCCTGCGAGTGTTCACGGACACCATGAACATCGACGTGGCCTCGGACACTCCGGCGCAAAGCACGACGCTGGGAAGCCGATTCTTGAGCGCGCATGCTGAAGGTGCCGGCGGATGCCCAAGTGTCCACGCCAACGCGTTCGAGCGTACGGTGCCACGTGGGAACATGGTGACTATCCGGCAACTTGAAGAATGGGGCTCAGCTCAGCTCAGTGCAGCGTTGGCAGACCGACAACCTGCAGGTGACAGCAAAGGGCTCTGGCGCATCGAGATACCAGCGGCGGAAGTGGAGTGGTGCTTGCTCGTGGGCTGCTTCAGCGGGAACGCTGGCAGCGGAGACTTGGCCGTTTGCGATCGGACAGGATCGATTCCACTGTCGATCGAGTGTGGCTCGCATGAGCTGCAGTCGAATCGCGATGACTCGGCGTGCCTGTACGTGATTCAGCGGTTCGAGCTACTGATCGAAGCTTACAGCGCCAGCAGCAGTGGCGACTCAAGTCTACAGCGTTCTCTTGTCGATGGCAGCACGGTGACGGTAGTACGCGTCTCCTGTTCCTTCGACGACGTTATCAGAGTACCAATGGGAGTCAGCGAGAGTCACATCGACGACACCCCTGGTATGGCGTCGAGGCAGCAAGAGCTGGTCGTTTTCGTGACGCACATCGACCCGATCGCCCATTCCTCGGTCGTTTCTGCCAAGCTCGCGACACGCAAAGTGTATCGCCATGTGCACGGGATCGTTCTGCCGATGGAACACGGTCAAGATGGAAGGTTGGTTGCCGCGGAGCGAGTCGAGATCTTGATCAGCACGGATGTTCCTCACTGGCATCTCGAGAAGTATGGTTGCTACAAGATCTCAGGCGCAATCTCCAAAGAGGATTCGGCACCAAAAGAAGCAGATCGACAAGTGACATCTGCATCAGCAGCAGCTACGACCGAAGAGAAGAGCATTGGGTTGACATCCCAGGTCTTGTCGGAGATGGTACAGAACCCCAGCTCGAGCAGAGTTTGCTTCCAAGAGTGCGCTGATATGCTCAACGTCTTCACCGCATCCAGTCGCCTCGTTAATGGGAGTCCATTAAAGCTGTACCACTTGGAGCAATCCAGTAGCATCGAGCCTCTCGCGTTCAAGCTACGCGATTCCTCGTCAAGATGCGAACGCCGATATTGCGACCTCTGCGCAACAGTGGAAGCGAACGAAGTCGGTTTGCTTGTTCTCTCTCGGCACACGAACCACCAAGAAGCTGGACATGGACAACTTCGCAGCGCGTTTCTTCAGCTTGAGCGCACACGAGTGGAGATCTCAAGACAGCAGTTGCTGCAGTTCAGCTTGCTGCAGCACTTTGCGCTTCGGTCGGAGGCACGTTTGCAAGTCAGGGATCTGCTGCGGCACCCGGATACACCACATACGCAGCACGAGAGACAACGCAGCGACAAAGGCGGAGAGAACGAGCTTGGGAGGGTCGGTCGAGTCGAGCAGGTCGACATTCATCGCTCGAGGCTGTACACGCTGGTCGGAGTCGTCACGAGCAAGCGGTTCAGCTGGGCCGACAAGAACCCGCCGTTTCCTGATCAAGATATCGTCGCCAGTAGATCAAGTCCGTCAAGAAAGAGATGCCGCGACCTGGAATCACCGGAGACACCGTCGCTTCTTCGCAGCTCGGTGCGCGAGTTAATGTGTCACTGTCAAGTGCGCGATCTCTCTTCGCTCGATACGATCGAGGTGCGCGTGAACGCGTCCAGGTTCAGAGTCCATGCATCTCTTCAGCAGGGCTCGGTCGTCGAGTTCTCCAAGTTGCAGGGCTTTGTCGCTCGCTCCAGCTACAAAGTGTTCATGAACTGGGGTAACTGTTCTGCTGTGCGAGCGCTGAGGAGCTCTCCCGACAACAAGATCGACGTGCCGAGTGATGCGATTCTTTACGGCGCGATGGTCGCAACGTCGCTGAACGAGCTCTATCGTTCTCCTGGTGTGGATCGCACGCTGCATCGCTGGGTGGTCCGTGTCGTGTACGTGAGCTACGTGATGCTCAAGCGCAAGTGCCGGTCGTGCTACCGCGCGCTGCAGCTGGAGAAACGGCAGTCGTGCTGGGTGCACCCGACGCCACCGCGACAACTGCCGAGCGCAAAGCCTGTTCGCAAATGCTCGTGGCACCAGCTGCAGATAAAGGATCCAGAGTTCGAGGAGCGCACCCGCGCGAGCATGAGTATGCGCTGTGTGGTCGATGATGGTTCTGCACAGGCTGAGCTCTTTCTCGAAGACGACGCTGCGTGGGACCTTATCGGGTGCAGCATTGGAGCTCGCCAGCGTCTTGAGAGGATTGTTCGCGAGCATTCAGCAGAGCTCAGCTTCTTCACAAGTCAGATGTCGGCGACGGATGCTTTTGCACAGTCGTCGTCGTTCCAAGACGACAAGTACTACCAGAACGAGTTTCGAGCTATGATCAAGACCGCGACATTGAATCCTCGTAGCTTGGTGGTGCTCGGGCAGCGGTTCTACAGCGCTTCGCGACTCGGAAAGATAAGCAACCGCGCTGACACCTCAGACCCCAAGGCGGCAACGGAGACTTCGTCAAAGGATGTTGGCGAGTTCGTGTCGGTGCTGACCTTCGGCAAGGACATTCAGATCAAGACAAAGACGCTACCGAGCGCACAGCTCGAAGCGCGTCGGGTAGATCCACTACACGCCAAGAGCGAGCTCCGGCAGCGGCTCGAGAGCTTGCGCCGAGCGCGAATTCTGGCTGGCACCGGTCTTTGATCGCCATGTGCTTCTCACATGAGATCCCATTTCGCAGAGCGAGCGAGGGGTGTCTATCGCCCAGGGATAGAGCGCGAGCGCCTCCACGCATTTGGTCATTTGCAGCGGCGACATCTTGCTAGGAAATCTTCGAGGCGCGTGAGTCGTATCCTGGAAGCTCCTAGTGACGGTACTGCTGCATCAATTTGCGAGAACTCGCTCACTGTAGCACCGATCAGACAGACTGCGAAACCTGCGCTTGTTGCGTGCGTCAGCGCCTACCGCAGCCTCCCTTTTGAGCAGCGCGCACCGACGATCGATCGGTTAGTCGCGAGTAACGAGGAACAAGCCTCTGGCCTGCCGCTGGTCTTCCTCGCACCCTGCTCCGCCACAAGGACCACTGGCTGCCACTTGATTCCTGGAGCTCGCTCGCTCGTTTGCTCTGGGCTCTCGATTTTTTCGGCTCTGGGCTTTGGGCTTATGTCTGTCTGGAGTCTGGGGTGCGTCTTGGCTCTGGACTTCAGCCTCACTCTCGAGTCTGAAGTCGCGTGAGCCGGTTCAGAGTGCTCGGAGCCGAGCCGAGCCGAGTGATGTGCAGAGACGAAGCTCTCGACGGACGCTCGTAATCAGGGAGAGGAATACTGACATTTGACACCGGAGTGGAAACTGAAGCACACGAAGCAGAGCAAAGCCGCGCGGCGAAACTGGTAAGCTGGCTGACTGGCTGACTGACAAACCACTGCTGCAGCTACCACCACACGGTGAGCGCTCGAGCAAATAAATCAAGTGGCTCGCGACCGGTCTCTGCGAGTTTGACTCGGCTCGCGAGGTCGAAGTCGTCGGCGGTGCGCAGCTTCGGAGCTTCAGGTCGCCACCGGGTATCATGTGCGCTGCTGCTGTGTCCGACACAGCCCCGTAGGTTCAAGTTGGTCCGCACAAGTTCAACGACGAGCGAACAAGCGCGCGCATACTCGACGAGCTTCGCTAGATCGGCGATCCCCTCGCTCCCATGCTTCAGTGTAAAACTGAAGTTTGGAAGGCGGCCAACGGAGGTTCGCGCTTCTGTCTCGACGTCCATCTCGGGTTCTTCCGACAGCTCTCTCATTCTCCGATTTTCGCTTCACTCCACACGCGCCTTCCCCCCCCTCGCCTCGACTCCCGAGCTCGACGACTCAAGATGGCTGGCGGCGGCGTCGTTGTGAACAACAACCATGACTTCGATGACCTCCCGACCGAGGGCTCCAAGACGTACGCGATCATTGTATGCATCTTCGCGTCGCTCGGCGGTCTCTTCTTCGGCTACGACCAGGGCGTGACGAGTGCCGTGCTCATCATGGACTCGTTCCTGGAGGACTTCTGCATCGGCTGGCACGGATTCACGGAGGAGACATGCAAGCTCAGCGTGGCAGACCTGCCGGAGCAGTGGACAGACTTCACGCTCTGGTACAACATGGCGTACAACATCGGCTGCATCTTCGGCGCGCTGCTGGGCGGCTACGTGGCGGACAAGTTTGGCCGTCGCTGGACGATCTTCACGGCGGGCGTGATCTTCTGCGCGGGCACGTGCTGGGTGTCGTTCAACCCTGCGCAGAAGCACGGTCTGATGTACGTGGCGCGC
>JAASGA010000329.1:0-23060 GCA_023334105.1 Globisporangium nodosum
AGCTCGAACGCAAGGACAAAGGGTGCGTGCTCTTGTGTTGAGTGGTCGGCGAACGTGTCGAGGTGTGTGTGTGTGTGTGTGTGTGTGGAGATGCTCTAATAAGTCTACAGTGGAGGAGCTCAGCGGCACGCTTCAGAGCACCGGGTACGCGGAGATGACGCGCGAGACGTCCGCCACCCACACGAGGTTCTGGTGCAGACTCGTAGTGATCGCGTTCGGCCCGCGCGGCACCGTGAACTCCTGGACGATGTCCGGGTTCGCATTCACCTCGTCGCCAGCAGCAGCAGCAGCCTCGTCATCCTCTGCGTCCTCCCCACCTGTCGGCTCGGGGCTGCTGAGTGCGCGCTGGTAGTCCCAGACGCAGATCTTGGCGTCGTTGCCGCACGAGAGCAGCCACTCGTCCGCGCGGAACGCCGGGAAGTGCACCTGCGAGACCGCCGCGCGGTGCTGCTTGAGGCGGCGCACGACGCGCTTGGCGTTGAAGTCGATGACCGCGACAGACGCGTCGCCGAGTCCCGCTGCGAACGATCGACCGTTCGGCGCGAACGCGAGCGCGTGCACGAGCGGCGGGTTGAACAGGCGGCTGGCGCTCTGCGCCGCTCTCCGGCGGCGCACGTCCTCGCTCTCACCCTCCTCCTCGCCGAGCGCGTTGACGCCGTCGCTCAGGTCGATCTTGCACTTCATGCGGCCACGCGAGAAGTCCCAGAAGAGCACGAAGCCGTCAAGTCCGCCGGAGACGAGGTCCCACGGCGCGTGCGGGCGGAAGAGCGCGGCGCTGCAGATGTTCGCGTGGTGGCCGCGCAGCGTCTTGAAGAGCCGGTGCGCGTCCGTGTCGAAGACGCGGATGTCGCCGCTGTCGTCGGGCGCCGCGAGGAAGCGGCCGCCGCGGCCGCCGTGGCGCGCCAGCGCGTTCACCTCGTCGTCGTTCGCCTGCAGCACCTCGCGGCTCGCGCACGTGAACACGAGCGCGTCCTGGCGCAGGTCGAAGCTCAACACCTTGTTGCCCGCAGCTGCATGCAGCAGGTCGCCGGTCGCGCTAAACGCCAGCGCGTTCACGGCCGCGCTGTTGACGTCGGCGTCGCTGCCGTCGAGCCCGAGCACCTTCCGCACGTTCATGGAGCGCGTGACGCGCGCCGAGCGCACGTCCCAGAGCCGCACGGATCCGTCGTCGCTGCCGGACGCCAGCGCGTGCGGGCGGACGGCGTCCTCGCAGAGAAGCGCGTTGACGCTGTCGCGGTGGCCGCGGAGCGTCACGAGCGGCGCAGGTGGCGGCGTCATGATTCCTGCTGCTGGTGGTGGTGGTGCTTGGAGGACAGGTTGTTGACAAGCATCGGGAGAGATGAAATAATAGTATCTGTTACTGATAGTAAATCTAGTCTGAGTCCTGGAATCTCAGATCTGAGGTGCAAGCGCCACCTTCGCCTTCCAGGTGTGTGTCGCCATCCTCGGATACGATACAATCCACTTCGATGGCACATTCCTCCACCAACGCACGTGGTCTCCTGCTGGCGATCTTCGCGATGTGTTGGTGCCGATTTCGTTCTCCTAGTCGCGGATTTCGAGTCGGAGCGTGGCCCGCGAAGTGCTATCGCGCAGGAGAAAGAGATGCAAACGGGGAAAGGAGATGGCGGATGCGCCTGAGATGCCTCGCTGGTTTGCGACCGTCGCCCCGAGAGACTTCCTCAAGTTGCGCTTGCATACTGTGGTGCCACAACCAACCGGCTTTCGCGCTTAAGAGGACCTGATGCAGCTCGGGAGCATGTGATCGGAAGTCTCTGCATCTCTGCTCTACAAGATCACAGATCGATGGCAGCAGCAACCTGTTGATTCCGCAACCAGCGTGCAGTCGCTCGCCGCGTTTTCACAGTTGTGTGTGTGCACAAGCTCGCGAGCGATCAGACTGTCCTTCGCTGCGGTTTGCCGCCGCCGCCGCCGCTGCTCTCAGTCAGACCAAAGGCCCTTCTTGCCTGCCCGCCACCAATTTCGTGCTGCGGGTCATCACCGCGTTGCGGTGATGGTCGCGCGGCTTGGAAGCGGAGAGTGGAGCATTCTCGAGACGGTGAGACGCCTCCAAACCAGGTTACAGGTATGGTTTTCGCGGATGGCGACGGATCCTTGTCTTTGCCTTGCCGCAGGGCAGGCGGACCGAGCCGCGATCGATCCACGCGAAAGGTGGCACCCATAGCGGTGGTGACTGACCAGCGATGTGGTTTATTCTTGTGCGCAACGGGACCCTTAACACCGAATGAGCGCGCACTGCGGCGCGCGACCTGCTCGAACGCGGAAAGAAGCTTCGCATCGACGCGACCACACACAAAAGTCAAGTGTCACTTTGCGCGAGACACTCGTGCGAAGCCAAGTCCAGCGAGCGAAGCCATCACAGCAAACGAGTTGAGCTCGGATCCGAGCGTGCGAGCACCGAGCTTGTGCTTCTTGCGAGTGGCTTCGCGAGTCCCCGAGACGACGCGCGAAGCCACATCTGGGTCCTCAACCGCGTTCAAACTACATGTACATCACGAGCGAGCGAACGCAGGTGTCATCGAACGTTCCTAATTGTCCAGTCGTGGACGCGCCGCAGGTGTGTTGTTGTTTCTGTCGGTGGTGATCATCCGTGAAGCGCTCGTGTCGCGCGAAGGTGGCAGCGCGGTACAGCAAGCAAGAGCAAGCGAGGGCTTCCGGTGACGACCGCTCGGGACTTTGGATGAAGAGATTTTTTAGAGCCCTCTCGCTGTGGTGTCGCGATGCTGATTGTATTCTGCTGCGAGCATGAGTTCTCTGCGTGAGCAACAGCACGGCCATCTCGATCGCTCGCTCGGTTGCGTCCAGCGCTCGAGTGATAAACGACATTCCTCTTCACGAGCGCTGCGTCCAGCATGGCTTTTCGGATCCGGATCCCCTTGAAGCCGAAAGCGCAGGTGTGAAGCAAGCAAGCAAGCAGCGAAGGTTGAAAGGCAACGTGGCGAAGAGGAAGCATCCAAAGAGGAGGGGGAGGAGGAGGACTCCCACCCTCAATTGCGCGTCCGCAATCGTGCGAGCGAGCGAACCTTTTGGGTGCTGAGTTTGCCAAAGGTACACTTGCACCTCCTCCAAGGCAAGTTACAGGCAGGCGCAGCGCAGGCGCAGCGCACGCGGTCGAACGAGCGAGGCACGGTGCTCCGGAAGGCGCACCTGGAAGGCAAAGGAACTCGCTCGCTCCAGCTGCCGCTGGTCTTAAGCAGCTTTAGGTGCAGTCTTTAGGTGCAGTCGCTCGCTCCCTCTCTCTCTCTCCCTCTGTTGTTGTTGCTGCTGCTGCTGCTGCTTGCAGAGGTGGTCGTGCTGCTCGAGAAGCTCGCTACACTCGCTCGCATGACCTACGAGCACAGAGCAGGTCCCAAACTACACTGCCAGCAGCAACTCGGGGCGACGTAATGACTTGGAGTACGCAAAGCTGAGCTGATCGCGGGGATCTGGATACGAGGAACCCGAGGCCAAACTGGATCGCCAGACCGCAGCACGTGACAGCGCACAAGTGTGTCTTTGCCTCCTGCGAAAGAGTCAAAGCCTCGTGCTCCGAGATCGCGATGCCAAGAGAGCAACAGGGGAGAGCACATGCAAGAACACTCAGACATGAAGTCTGGTTTTTCGAGTTTGGAAACTGGGTTAATGATTTTTCAGGTCCCGCGCATCCTTTCGACAGCCAATCACGTGCGAGAACCGGGAATATCGAACCTACTTTTTCATATTTTTTAGAAAAAGGAGGGAGAGGTTAAAACAGAGAGTCGATTGAGGGTTTTGACCAAAACGTGGCGCTCCCCCAGAAACAAGCACAAGCACAGGTATCGTCGTGTGTAGCGCAGGCATCTTATATATCGTTCTCTCGCCCGTTCTCTCTTCTCTCTTTTCTTCAGGTCCCGGTCAGTCAAAGGCACACACACACATGCTGGTGAGAGCAAAGCAAGAGCGTGTTTGCTGTGACTTTTTTACAAACACTGCGCCTGAAATCATGAAAAACAGATCGCAAATCAGAACGGGTTGTCGTCGGCATCTTGCGAATATGCGTTACACCAGAATATACTGTATCGCAGGTCGTGGATGAACTGCATTCGCTCGCAGTCGTCGAAATTGCGCGTATCGTGAATAGAAGGATTCAGCGCAACTCGCAGGTCGCCGCGTGGGTGCGCTCGGGTTGCACCCATCCGCTCTCTTGCTTTCAGTATGGCTCTGGGTGCAGAGATGAGGACAAGCGAGCGACGGGATGGGATCCGAGAGAGGAGAGAGAGACGGCTCCGAGCACTCCGAGCGAGCGATGAGCGAGCGACTCGCTTCCTTCCTTCCGAGCTCCGAGCAGCAGCGTCACCAACAACCTGCTCGTTCCCATTCCCCAAGTTGCTCCGTGCCGCCCAAGCCCAAGTCGCAACTCCCCATCAAGCTCGACCATCACACAAACGCAAGAAGAATGCACGCAACAACAGGCAGCAGCAAGACCACGCGCACGATCTCCCGGCAGGAGCTCGAGAAGGCGGTCGGCGCGATCATCTCGCGGTCGTCGTCGCTGCGCCAGCGCATGCTGCGCGTAAAGAAGGCCGTGGAGAAGGAGGTCGACGAGGTGGACCAGTACTCCCTCGAGATCGACGAGTGCCTCGAGCGCATCGACGAGATCGAGGCGTTCTGCAAGGAGGTGCGCCGCGACCGCGCGGCGGTGCTCAAGCACGGCGCCGGCGCCGCGAGCGCGGCCGCGCAGCTCGACATCGAGAGCGAGCTCCAGGAGCTGCTCGTGGAGCGCGAGGAGGAGACCCAGCTGCTCACGCGCATGATGCAGACCCGCGAGATGCACGCCGAGGCGCACCGCAAGCTCATGCTGCACTTCGCGGCGCTGCACCGCGAGTGGCTCCACGTCAAGAAGCAGCAGCGCGCGCTCGCGATGGTGCTGCTGCGCATCAGCCTCGTGCGCATCGCGCGCCGGAAGCAGCTTGTTTAGAGAGACGCACGAGAAGGGTGTATGCTAGAGGCGACGTGCGCACGCGCGCCGCTGCGCACAGCAGCAGCAGCAGCAGCACCTACGCACGAGGTCTGCGGTATCATAGCAATAGGCGATTATTTAACACGATCGACACAGAGCAACTTGCTTGCAGCGTACGTGCGACGACCTGAGTTCATGAGGCAGCGATGGCGCCAGCGCTTCGTTCCGCCTGCCGGTGGCTTCCTTCGCTGCTGGTGCTGACCATCCCGGCCTGCGCACCAGACCGATCGCTGGATCGCTGGATGGATGGATGGATGGTTGACCAGCACGACGGCGTGATCAAGAGATCGCCGCCGATTTCTCGCCTACGGTACGCGTCCACTTCGTACCGTAAACGGGAGTGCTCTGCTGTTTGTTTGTGGTCCGATGCTGTACCCAGTGCGGCTCCTTCGCACACATGGCGGCGACAGCACATGCACAAGCACAAGCTCAGTCATGTAAGAGCTTGGCAGTATCTCCATGCATGCTCGAGCAGCAGCAGCGACCAAGTTTACTAGAATGTATGTATGAAAGTAAGCATACTTAAAAGTGTGATCTCGCTCTCCGTCAAGTCTTTGTGGCCTAATGGATAAGGCGTCGCCCTCCGAAGGCGGAGATTGTGGGTTCGAGTCCCATCAAAGACGACTTTTTCGCCTTCTGCTGAAACTCGGTGTGGTGTACACAAAATAATCCAAGCCATGCACCTCGCGGCGACGCCGCTCTCTGCGTGCGTGCATACGCTCGCAGGAGCGCCGCATGCGCTGGGCCCGCCGCGTGTATGCGCTTCCTGTCGCTATGCGCTCGCACTACGGCGCGTGTGCCACAACGCGAACCGCCGCTCTCACTTTAGCACTCGCCTCAAGGAGCTTGACCGCCGCTGCTTCCGCTCGTCACGTGCGCTGCTGCGATGGCGACGGTCAACTTGATCCACCGGTGCGTCCTGTGCATGCGCTGCACCACACAAACAGGAAGTCAACTAACCAATTACCACTCGCGGCGGCAGCCACATCTTCGGGCTCAAGGCGGAGGTCGCGAGCAATGTCGTGTACGTGGACGACCAGGCGATCGCGTACCCGGCGGGCCATAACCTGATCGTCTACTCACTCGACGAGAAGCGCCAGAAGTTCATCACCGGCACGGAGAACACGGAGGGCATCACGGCGGTCGCGCTCGCGTCCAACCGCCGCTTCATCGCGGTCGCCGAGAAGAGCGACCGCGGGCTCGTGAGCATCTTCGACCTCAAGACGCTCAAGAAGCGCAAGGTGCTCAGCAGCGCCGAGACGCAGGGCCGGTCGTACGTGAGCATGGAGTTCAGCGCGGACAACCAGCTCCTGCTGACGCAGGGCGGCGCGCCCGACTGGATCCTCACGTGCTGGAACTGGTCCAAGGGCAAAGCTGTCGCGAGCATCAAGAGCCCGATCCACGTCACGCTGCACCCGGCGCCGAGCTCGGCGATGCTGGGCGGGCTCGGACACTTTGGCGGCGCGTCCATGGCTGCGGCTTCGAGCGCCAGCCTCCTCTCTCTTGGGGCGAGCGGGCCAAGTGGAGCCATTGGGCACACTGGCTCGAGTCTTGGGGACAACACTGGCACCGGAGCCTCGGCGGCGGGGCCGAGCCATGCGACCGCGCTCGTGTCATCCTGCTCGTTCAGCAACGTGGACCCGGGGCTGATCTGCGTCGCCGGCGCGAACCTGATCCGGTACTTCCGCGTGCTCGAGAACGCGTTCCGGCCGATGCCGAGCCCGCGCATGGACGCGCATGTGTTCCTGTGCCACGCGTGGATCAAGCAGCGTGACGACTACATGGTGGCGGGGACTGCTGCGGGCGACCTGCTGCTCTTCCACGGCGGGGAGTTCGTGTCTCGCCTGGCGGCATCGCCCGGTGAAGGGAGGGGCGTGTTCGCGATCGTGTCGACGTCGAAAGGGGTTCTCTGCGGACTCGAAGACACCTCCGTGTACATGTACGCGGTCGCGTCGGAGACAGCGTCGACCGCGGACAAGAACGCCGCCGAGCTGCTCGTGCTGCAACGGAGGGTCAAAGTCGACTCGCATCCGGGCCATGTGACCACGATCTGCGTGAGCCCGAACGAGGATTCCGTGGTGGCGGCGCTCTCGAGTGGCCAGCTGGTCACGTTCCCGTACCAGCACCACACGAGCGGCGTCATCTCGTCCAGCATCAGCTCGACGCTCATGTCCGCGACCAGCGCGGCGTCCGGGATACTTCCAGGAGGCAGCGGAGAAGACTCGGTGAGTGCCGTGATGAAGAGCGAGGATGTCGAGTACGTGCTGGCGCCCTTCCATCGCCCGAGCGACAACGGACTGATGCACGTCACCGGCATGGACGTGTGCGTGCGGAAGCCGATCCTGGTCACGTGCGGCCTGGACAAGACGGTACGCGTCTGGAACTACCTTGACCGGTGCTGCGAGGTCTCGAAGCAGTTCACTGAGGAAGCGCACAGTGTCTCGTGCCACCCCTCGGGGTTGTACCTGCTCGTGGGCTTCGCGGACAAGCTGCGGCTGATGAACATCTTGATGGACGACATCCGACCGTTCAAGGAGTTCGCAGTCAAGGCGTGCCGCGAGTGCCAGTTCAGTACGGGCGGCCATCTCTTCGCCGCGGTGAACGGCAACACGATCCAAGTCTTCTCGCTCTTCTCGTGCGAGCTCGTCGCAAACCTGCGCGGCCACAACGGCAAGGTGCGGTGCCTGTACTGGAACGCGGACGACTCGGGACTCGTCTCGGCAGGGATGGACGGCGCCGTGTACCAGTGGGAGCTCGACGAAGCGAAGCGAGAAGCCGAGTTCGTGCAGAAGGGCGTGCCGTACTACTCGGCGCTGTGCAACCGCGAAGGCACAGCGATCTACGCGGTCGGCAGCGACAAGATGCTCAAAGAGATCGAGTTCCCGTCGTCGCAGCTCACGAAGGAGTTCATCTGCGAGAGTGTGCTCGGGCAGATCGTGCTCTCGAACTCGCAGCGCCTGCTCTTTGGTGCGACAGCGGAGGCGGACCGGCCAGGAGCCGTTCGCTCGTTCAAGTTCCCGCTCACCGGCGAGTCCATCGAGTTCCAGTGTCTGAGCGCCCCGGTGACGCGGCTGCGGATCTCGTTCGACGACGCATTCCTGTTCGCCGCGGGCGAAGACGGCAGCATCTGCATCTTCGAGATCCGCGACAAGGAAGGGCGGCAGCGCATGAAGGATGGCCGCGGCGGCGGTGGCACGAGCGAGTTCCACCACCTCGCGAACTTCTCGGAGGAGATCTTGGTGACGAAGAGCGACTTGGAGGAGAAAAACGCGCTCATGGTCGAGCTCAAGAACAAGGTGGACGAGCTCATGCTGCACAACGAGTACCAGCTGCGCCTCAAGGACATGACGTACAACGAGAACCTGAAGGACTTGACGGAGAAGTTCACGCACGAGATCGAGCTCGAGAAGAACAAGTACGAGCTGCTCCGGGAGGACAAGAACGACATTGAGATGGAGTACGAGGAGAAGATCAAGCAGATGGAGGAGAAGCACCTACAGCACATGCAGGAGATCGAAGCCGAGTTCCAGCACCGGATCATGAAGGAGGTCGAGAAGTACCAGGAGGTGCTGCAGCAGCGCGAGGCGCAGAGCCGCCACTGGAAGAGCGAGCAGGCACGGCTCGTGAGCACGCACGACAAGTACGTCACGGACGTGACCGAGGACTTTGAGCAGCGCCTGAACGAAGACCGGCAGCTGCGCGTGCAGATGGAAGAGGAGAAGGAGGAGCTCGGACGCGAGTACGCAGAGACCGTGGCGCAGGTCGAAGCCGACGTGGACGAGGAGATCGAGAGCATCAAACGCAAGTACGAGGAGAAGCTGCAGGCCGAGCGGGAGGCGACGCTGCGCTTCAAAGGCGAGAACGGGATCATGAAGAAGAAGTTCTCGGCGCTCCAGAAAGACATCGAGGACCAACGCGACCAGATCAAGCTGCTGCTCGAGAAGGAGAAGCACCTGATCGAGGAGATCAAGGCACTCGAGAAGGAGATCCAGGTGCTCAAGCGCGAGATCCGCGCGCGCGACGAGACGATCGGCGAGAAGGAGAAGCGCATCTACGATCTCAAGAAGAAGAATCAGGAGCTCGAGAAGTTCAAGTTCGTGCTCGACTACAAGATCAAGGAGCTCAAGCGCCAGATCGAGCCGCGCGAGAACGAGATCGCCGACATGAAGGAGCAGATCAAGGAGATGGACCGCGAGCTCGAGCTCTTCCATAAGAGCAACGCGCAGCTCGACCTGCTCATCGGCGAGCAGCGCAAGCGCATCAACAGCATGCAGGGCGAGCTCGCCACGTGCCGCAAGGTGCTGCGCGACCAGCATACGTGGGTGCGCCGCTTTCGATGCGACCTGTACGCGTGCGTACAGCACATCCAGAGCCCGAAGGAGCTGGCGCTGCACGTGGCGGCGCTCTACAGCAAGTACGTGACGAACGCGCTCCCGTCGACCGACATCGAGGCGGAGATCCAACACGAGTACGCGCGGCAGAAGGAATACCTCGAGAAGTCGGTGCTCGTGCTCAAGAAGAAGCACGCGCGCGACGCCGCGCAGCACCAGGAGGACAACCTGCGCGCGACCGCAGAGAACATGACGCTCATCCGTGAGATCAACGAGCTGCGCAGCGCGCTGACCGCAGCGAAAGCCACGCTCCAGATGGAGAAGGCGTCGTCCATGGGCGTGGGCGTGCGCGACGCTCACGCGACGGCGGCGCGCAGCCCGAGTTTGTTGGAGAGCGACCCGGACGCGGTCCTCGACCAGCAGCGCCAGGAGATCGAGCAGCTGCGCCGCGCTGTGAGCGCGCTCGAAGGGAAGATGGCGTCCGCGAAGGCGAGCGAGGTGTTCCCACCGATCCGCGGCGTGGACGGCTGACAACAGGTTCGTTCGTCACCGTTCGTCATCGTGGGAAGGCAACGTCGATTGACATGTTTACACGTAAATGCACTGCAACCTGCACGCAGAGTCGGACAGATTACGCATGCTGCGGCTTAGGGCATCGAGTCGTTCGGGCGCTTGATGATCACGGTCTTGTTCTCGAGGTAGTTGTGGAGGCCGTGCTCGCCGTTCTCGCGGCCGATGCCCGAGTCCTTGAAGCCGCCGAACGGCGTGTTGGCGTCGAACACGTCGTAGCAGTTGACGTAAACCGTGCCCGCGCGGATGCCGTTCGAGATCTTGATCGCATTGTCGATGCTCTTGGTCACGACGCCGGCTCCAAGCCCGTAGTTGGAGTCGTTCGCGCGCTGGATGACCTCGTCGACGGTCTTGAACTTGAGGATCGACATGACCGGCCCGAAGATCTCCTCGCGCGCGATTGTCATGTCGTCCGTCACGTCCGCGAACACAGTCGGCTCGATGAAGAAGCCCTTCTTGCCCACGCGCTTGCCGCCCGTGAGGATGCGCGCGCCCTCCTTCACGCCGATGTCGACGAAGTTGAGAATCTTGTTGAACTGCGCCTCGTCGACCTGCGGACCCTGGTCCGTCTTGGCCGCGAACGGGTCGCCGACCGTGCGCGCCTTGGCGGCCTCGACCGACCGCCGCACGAACTCGTCGTAGATGCCCTCCTGCACGTACAGGCGGCTGCCGGCGATGCAGCACTGGCCCTGGTTCAGGAAGAGCCCGACCTGCGACTGCTGGATCGCGAGATCGATGTCCGCGTCGTCGAGGATGATGTTGGCCGACTTGCCGCCGAGCTCGAGCGTCACGCGCTTGAGCTTGGTCGCGTGCGCCGTGCGCATGATCTCGTACCCGATCTCGGTCGAGCCCGTGAACGCGACCTTGTCGACGTCGCGGTGCTGCGCGAGGTGCGCGCCGGCGGTCGCGCCCTGGCCCGGCACGATGTTCACGACGCCGTCCGGGAAGCCCGCCTCGACGATGAGCTCGCCGAGGCGCAGCGCGGTCAGCGGCGTCTGCTCCGCAGGCTTAAGCACGATCGTGCAGCCGGCGGCGAGCGCGGGACCGAGCTTCCACGCCGCCATGAGCAGCGGGAAGTTCCACGGGATGATCTGCGCGCACACTCCCACGGGCTCGGACTTGGTGTAGCACAGGTACGGGCCCGAGATCGGGATCGTCTGGCCATGGATCTTGTCGGTCCAGCCGGCGTAGTAGCGCAGCGTCTTGATCACGAGCCCGATGTCGACGTTCTTGGCGACGCTGCACGGCTTGCCGTTGTCGAGCGCCTCGAGCGCGCTGAGCTCGTCGATGTTCTTCTCGATGAGGTCCGCGAGGCGCGCGATGAGGCGCCCGCGCTCGCTCGCAGCCATCGTGCGCCACGGGCCCTCGAACGCGGCGCGCGCGGCGCTCACAGCGCGGTCGATGTCCTCAATGCCGGCCTCCGCGACCGAGGCGATCTTGTCCTCCGTGGCCGGGTTGAACGTGTCGAACGTGGCGCCGGACACCGCGGGCACGAACTTGCCGCCGATGAGCAGGTTCGTCTGCTTCACCTGCACCTGCGACGCGAAGGCGCGCGCAAGCGTGGCGCCGGCGGCCGAGCGGGCGGCGGCGTGCGAAGTGTGCGAGGCGGCAGCCGCCGCGGTCTTCGGGAGCTGGCGGAGGATCGCGCGCTGCATGTTGCGAGTTGGTCGAGGTGGTCGATTGGCTGGAAGGGCGCTTGCTGGGGAGCTGGCGGATTGCAGAATGAGCTGCTGGGGAGGGAAGCGCGTGCCGGCGTCTTGGGTGTCAACGGGAGACTTCGACTGACGCGCCAAGTGGGAACTTCAAGGCTCGGGGATTTCGTGAGCCAAGTCGTTTACATTTACATCGAAATGATGGCAATCGAACTTAATGGAGAGTACGGGTTTGAAAGTGTATATGTTATTGAAGGTCTTAAATGCATTCGTTTGTACTGACTGGTCATGCATCGGGGGAGATCAGCATCGAGGTGTAGAGGTTGTGCTAGCTGAATCCTCTCGGCGAACACCACAACTTCAAGCACCATCTCGGTTGATAACACCAAGCAGCGCAAATCCCTGTAGATGTCGAGCGTATGTACCAACAACCTACAGTTGTCTCGGACACCTTCGCGATCCTGAAGAAGGACGGTGCTTCCTCCATGATGCAGCATTGGATGCTTCTCACACATGCTTCGAACGTCCCTTGAAACGCAAAATGCATCGCTTTCTTCAACGAGCGGTGTGTGCTCCACACTCCACAACTCGCGGCCGAGCGCACACGACGCGCCAGCACGCTGGTCGCTGGTGGTTCCTTTCCTTCCTCTCGCGTGAAACACATGAAGTGAGCTGGACGAACGCGGCTGCGACCTCCAACTCACAGCCCCAGCAGCTTCCGCGCGTTGTCGCGCAGGATCGCGTCCTGCGCGCTCACGTCCAACTCCGCGAGCGTCTCGTAGTTCGTGATCGTCGACGGCCAGTCGAGTGCGCTCAGCGCTGGGTGATCGCCAGCGTCATCGCCACTCTCGCTCGCGCTCGGCGGGAAGAACGGGTTGTCCGTGCCGAACACGACGCGGTCCACGCCGACAAAGTCGATGAGGCACTGCAGCGCCGGCGTGTGGTACGCGATCGCGTCGTAGTAGAAGCGCTTGAGGTAGTGGCTCGGAGGGTGTAGCAGGCGCGCCGAGATCGCGAGGTCGTGCGCGACGCAGCTGTCGAGGCGGCCCGCGAGGAACGGTAGCGTGCCGCCCGAGTGCGCGAGCAGCAGCTTGAGCTCGGGCACGCGGTCGAGCATGCCGCTGAGCACCAGCTGGGACACCGCAACCGTCGTCTCGAACGTGAACCCGAGCGCGAGGAACAGCGCGTGGCCGTAGTTGTGGTAGTGCTCGTTGCCCACGCCGTAGTGCGGGTGCAGGAAGATCGTGAGTCCCAGTTCCTCCACCTACCGCAGTCATGACGCACAGATCATGCACAGATCACGTGCATCGTCAACCGCCTGCAGAAACATGTAACAAGTGTCGCCTCGTGCTGTACCGTTTGGTAGAACGTGAGCATCTCTGGGTCGTCGAGACCCTTGCCGAACCCCGAGGTGCCCAAGATGATGCCGTGCACGTGCTTCAGCTTCGCGACATGGTGCAGCTCCGCCAGCGCTTCCTCGAGGCGCTGTGGCGTGACACCGAACGCGACCAAGCGGCCGTTCGAGTCCGCGCAGATGGCGTCGATGTCGTCGTTGAGTAGCGTCGCCATGGTCGTCTGCTCTCCGAGAGGCAGGAAATCGAGCCACGGGTTCGCAAGGCTGAGTGCAGACACTGCGATGCCGTGATGGTCCATGTAGGCGAGCTTCTCGCGCACGTCGTAGTACTCGCCACCGATAGGTCGTCCAGCACTGATGGTCGCGCCACCGCGTGTGCCCAGCGCCGCGTCGTCTATTTGTTTCTGCTCGTCCGGCAGGATCACGAGTCGCTCGTCGCGCACGAACGGCACCTCACGCCGCGAGCGCAGCATCGCCATGTAGCGCGGCAGGTACACGTGCGTGTGCAAGTCGACGGCGCCCAGCTCGCGCAGGTGCGCCTTGCGCTGGCTGCAGCCGTTGTATCGTCAGCTAGTGAGAGGGCGTTTGGGAGGTTGTGGGACCGCTGCATACGCACCTTTGCAGCAGCTTGGCGAGCGCGCGCGACATGGTCGCGATGTGCTTGGAGCTAGCTCTTTGAGGGATGGCTTCGAATTTTGACATGCAACTTCTAGACAGCCTATGCTATTTGAGAATCTGATTACTGGAACCTTGAAATAGCATCATTCTGCATGATAGGAAGTTCGGGACTCGAAGCGACGCGGAGACTGGCGAAGGAAGTAAGCCATGGGCGACGATCCGTACGACTTTGAGATCGCGATTCCTTCGGGCGGTGCGACTCGCAGTGGCGGAGGGGGCGACAGCGCGAAGAACTTTGGATCGCGACGCTATGGCAGCGACAGCAGCGATGGCAGCGATGGCAGCGACGTGAGCGTCAGCAACAGCGACGAGTCAGATCACGACGACGATCACGATGACGAGGAGGAGGATTCTCCCGTCAAGGCGATCACGAAGCCGTCAAAGCAGCATACACAGTCGACGGTAGTCGCTCGGTCAACGGCATCTACAGGGGGTGGCGGCGGAGGAAGTAGCGCACTGGACAAAGCAAAGAGCTTCCTGTCCAAGTACTCGACCAAGAGCGTCGACACGAAGCAGAGCAAACCGCAAGCGAGGTGCGTGCGCTCTGGCCCGAAGAGGAGGAAGATGTCGGCGCGTCGCTAACAGCTCAGTCTCGAATGCACTGCAAGCTCGCGCTCAAGTCGCCGCGTGGAGCTGAGTCTCGACGACTCGATGGACTTTTCTTCGGACGAAGATGAAGACGACGGCAGCTCCGCTCGCAAGCAGAAGGAGACAGCATCTAGCGCCAAGACCGCAGTCAAATCTACTACGAAGGTGGCGTCCGCACCAACCAAGCGAGTGCAGCTCTCGGATAGCGAGGACTATGGAATCGACTCGGATGATGAGAAGAGCCACAAGGCAGCACTGCAAGGCATTCGAGGCGTTGAGAAGGAGGAATCCGAGAGTGACGACGCGGACAGCGCTCGCGGCAGTCGTGGCTATAGGAGTGGTCAGCACCAGGAGGCTGTGGTAACACCAGCGTCGATCCCGAGTCGATTCACGACTGCTGTAGCCGCAACGCCTCGCGCTGCTGAAAGTAGTGTTGGAGAAGACTACGATGAAGAGGACGAGGAGGTCGCGTCGTTCATGGACGAGTCCGACGAGGGCGATCCGCCGCCGTTCACAGCCGCAGTCCCTTCAAGAGCACCCGTCAGCGATGCTGTGAAGTCTGGAGTGTCATCTTCGGTACTGGAAGCCTCCAAGCCGCATTCAGCTGCCCAGTACGCCAACTTGGAAAAGAGCGAGGAACACGAAGAGAGCATCGCAAGCAAGAGCGACTACGTCGAGAGTTTCGAGGACGAGGACGACGGACCTCCGAGCTCAAAGCCCGTCGTCGCTGCAGCTGCAAAGCAAGTGATCGCTGCTTCTGAGAGCGGGGTGTACGAGGACGAAGCCTTTGACGAAGAGTCTGGAGTCGTGCCAGCATCAGCCCAAGCTTCCAACCAGCCTCCGATCTCTCAGCTAGGAGGCTCATCGAGGGCATTCGACTACTCGATGGACTTCTCTGACGACAATGTCGTCGAGGGCAAGCTCGAGACGCCTCCACGAGCAGCGGCAGCAGCAGCGCATTCGGTCCCAGTGATGCAGACTGAAGCTGTTCGAGAGCAAGAGAGCGCCCCACCGTCGCCTGCGAACTCCCACGAGAGTGAACGTCAAGAGCAGAGCGACTATCTCGAATCGGATGAAGACCGTAGTGTCATTGCGAGAGACTTGGAAGCGCCAAGTGGCGACGAGAAGCTCGCGCTCTCAGCCTCACACTCTAGCGAATCGGCTGTCATCGACGTCTACAAGAACTCGGTAGCGCCTGTGGCCATCCACAGCGACACGGAGGTTGCGAGTCGCACTGACGTTGTTTGGTCGGAGCTAGACACCGTTCGAGACCAGAAACCGCAAGGCTTGTTGGCACCTTCAGTCGTGCAACAAGAGTCTCTGACTCAGACTGTCAGTCGGACGATACCGAGCGACCAGCAGTCGAAAGCACCGGTCGCTTGTGGCCCGCCATTACACACCGTCGCGCCAACCACAGTCACCACGCGAGGGCGTGTCCTGATCGTGCGCGAGTACGAGCAGCCAGCTCGAGAGAGCGTCGAGATGAAAGACGCGAGCACGCAGTTCACTGGGAACCACGCTGGCATCCAAGCCGACCTCACACCGGACGGGATGCACAGTCTCCACTCGAGCTCGGCTCCCGAAGCTCCGACGTCACCTTCACTCCCGGAGCACCGCACATCAGGAGCAGCTACCGATCACGGCAAGAGCGCATGCGATCCAAGTCCAGCGCCAGCGGTCCCTCCGTCGCCACCACCCGCACCGATGCTTGGGTCTCCAGGCTACTCGATGGATTTGCTGCGACTGCCGACCGCAGTGACCACGTCCATCTACAAGCAGCAGCTCCTCGCGCTACAGGAGCAGATCCTGACAAAGAAGCGGGAGACAGAGCGGCTCGTGCAAGAGCGGATGACGTTCCAGTACTCCAGCCTTCGAGGGACCGAGCGGGTGAGTGAGTGGCTGGGTGGGTATGTGATCAGATCGCTTCTTCGCTTGACACCCGTTGCACTCGTGATGCCTTGCACCAGTTCCTGGCATCGAACCGGCCAGGGAAGCTGGAGCTCTGGCAGGCACTCATGCGTGTCGATCCGACGCTGACCGAGCACAAGGCTCGAGAGATCGCTCGGCTGACAGCCGAGAACGCGGCAGCGTGAGACGATCCTGTACTCCCCGCTTCGAGTCGACCGAGTCGCCCAACCATAGTCGTGGCGTCCGACCAGCTTAGCTACACGGCGACGCGGACGACCAGCTGCGCCAGGAACTCCGCGTACTCGATCGTCCCCGACCGGTCCTGATCGAACGCGTCGAGTAGCAGCAGCGCGTCGCTCTTCGTCAGCCCGTGGTCGGTGACCAGCGCTTCGAACTGCTTCTCGGTCAGGCACCCCTGCTGCTGACTGTCGTACTGGCGAAACACCGACTGCACCGTGCCATACGTGCTCAGGATCTTCGACAGCAACTCTTTCTTCAGCCGGTCGACCGCATCCGAAGCGCGCTCGCCATTGCTCGCGCGGCGGTTCGCTATCGTTGCCCCATCGCCACCGCTCTTGCGCGCTCGCGCGACTTGATACTGTGTGTGCTTCCGTGCGTTGCCAGACTGTGTAGCAGCACCCCCTCGGTCGCTCTCCTTCGAGACGGCGAACCCGGCGATGAACGCCTTGTAGTCGATGTACCCGGAGACGTTCTTGTCAAGGTGGCGGATCACCTTGCGGATCTCGAGCTCCGGGAACCGGTACGCACGCAGCACCTGCCGGAACTCCTTGTACTCGAGTCGCCCGTTCCCGTTCAGGTCATACTTGCGGAACGCCGAGCGCAGGTCGCGCGTCTTCTCCAGCATGCGCAGCGCGAGTTCGCGCTCGATCTCCAGGATCGACTCGAGCTCCTCGGCGTCGAACGGCTCGTCGTCGGTTCCTCCTCCTGGGAGTAAGCCTGCCAAGTGATTCTTGCCGTGATCGCCGCGGTCGATGCGCAGCGGGTTGAACACGGACGCGAACTCGTCGAAGTCGACAGTGCCCGAGCCGTCCACGTCGAGACGCCGGATCAGCGCCGCGATGTCCTCTTCGCGCACGATGCCGTACCGCGTCATGAAGCGCCGGAACTCGGCGTGGTCGAGCGCGCGGCTGTCGTCGACGTCGTACTCGTTGAACGCCGCCTCGATGGACGCGTGGCAGTTGAGCACGCGCTTCATCCACTTGACTTCGAGCTCGCGCAGTCGAGCGGCTCGCGCTCGCTTGTCCTCCGCTGCGTTCTTCGTCGGCGCCTTGGTGCTCGCCCTCCTCGACTGAACCGCTCGTCCTGCGCGCTCTTCGTAGAAGATCGTGATAAACTCGTCGTAGTCGATCGCTCCGGAGGCGTCCACGTCGAGACGCTTCATGAGCGTTTCGACATGCTCGCGGTCGCTGATGCCGAACGCGTTCATGAGCTGGCAGAACTCGTCGTCGTCCAGTGCACCGCTGCCGTCGGCGTCGAACGCCTCGAACGCGGCGCGCACGGAGCCGTGCGTCTCGCTCGCTCGCTGGATCCACACTTCCTCGTTCCTGCGGTGCTGCGACGCTCTCTCTCGCTTCTGGAGCGCCACGGCGTTCGGTGTCGGCCGCTTGGTCGGCACACTGCCTCGCGTCCTTGTCGTTTTCTCCTTCTGCTGCTGTGGCAGTCGCTGCTCGCTGAACACCGTGAGGAACTCGCGCAGGTCGATCGTCCCCGAGTTGTCGACATCCAGGCGCTTGAGCAGGAGCGCCACGTCGTCGTCGTCGACGATCCCGAACTGTTCCATCACGCCGCGGAACTGCGGGTAGCTGAGCTCCCCCCGGCCGTGTCGATCGAACGCGCGGAACGCGTCCTGGACAGAGTCGTACTCGCGCAGTGCGTCGCGGATCCAGAGCACCTCCTTCTCGCGCAGCAGTGCGAGCCGCGCTTTCGTCTGCTGCTTCTGCGTGTCCGCGTTCGACGCCTTCGGTCGGGCGAACACGCGCATGAACTCGTCGAGGCTGACGGTTCCGTTGCCGTCGCCGTCGATCTCGTCGATCAGCGCGTCGATCGCTCCATCGCTCTTCATGCCGTAGCGCTTCATGAACCGCCGGAACTCGTCGTGGTCCAGCTCGCCGCTCCCATCGGCGTCGTGCTGGCAGAACGCGTCCTCCAGCGACCCGTGCTTCTGGAGCACTCGTGCCACCCACTGCGCGTGAAGAGGGATGGTCCCAGCGCCCGACTGGTGCTGCTTCGCGGGCGAGCTGCGCAGATTCAGCTTCCGCTTCTGGACCACGGACGCGACGGTCGCGTAGCTCACCCTCCCGTCGCTCCTTCGCCCAGACGAACTCGCGCCTTCGTCCTGATCGATCTGCTTGATCGCACGAAGGATGTCGGACTCGGAGAACCCGTAGTCCCGCATCAGCTGGGCGAACTCGTCGTAGTCGAGGTACCCGCTGCCGTCGATGTCATACTTGCTGAACACCGCGATGAGCTTCTCGTCTCTCGCTGCGTTCGAACTGCGGAGAGGACCGTCGTCATCTTGATCGTCGTCGTCGTTGTCGCCGCCGTTCTCGTCGTCTTGACTCTCATCTCCAGCGATCGGAGGGTATAGCTTCACGAACTCGTCGAACTCGATGATCTCCGAGCCGTCCGTGTCGACCACAGCGACCAGCGCGTTCAGCTCGTCGGCTCGCAACTTGATCCCCATACCGACTAAGAACGCGCCGAACTCCTGGTAGTCGAGGCCGCTCTTGTTGTCCGCGTCGTATCGCCTGAAGTCTTCTCGCAGCTTCTTCTTCGTGTTCGTCGTGCTGTGTCGGACGTGGAGGCGTTCCTCCAGCTTCTGCTGCACGACGTTGAGCACGTACTCCGTCTTGACTGGCGCCAGCTTGACAGCGGAGCCGTGCTTCGTGTGGCTTGAGTTCGTCGTCGCTAAAGGACTCGGAGCGACTTGCGCTGGGGGAGGCGGGCGGTAGAACAGCAGCCCGGACGCGAACTCGTCGTAGTCGATCGTGCCGGAGAAGTCGCGGTCCAAGTACTCGATAGCTTGCGTAGCTTCGTCCGCGGTGAACCTGTGCTGGGCCATGAAGCGCTTGAACTCGTCGTAGTCGAGATGGCCGTTCCCGTCGTCGTCAAAGTCCAGGAACACCTCGCGGATGCTCTTGTTGTGTCCCATGACGCGCTGCCGGAGCTTCGCGCGAATCGACTCCATCGGGTCCTGGGGCTCGAGATCGATGGCGCCTTTGCCTTTCGACGGGCTGCCACCAAGCGGCTGAGGGAGCTGCTGCTTCTTCGGTGACGACTTCGGGTAAGCTTGGCTCGCGCCAAGCTTCACGTCGCCCGAGAACACGCGGAACGAGATCGAACCTTGCGTGTCGCGATCCAAGTACTTGATCAGCCGCTCCACCTCTGTTCCAGCGAAGCCGTGGTCTCGCATGAACGTTCGGAACTGCGGGAGCGTCAGACTCCCGGTCTTGTTGGAGTCGTACTGGCGGAACGCGTCTTTGATGTTCTGGGTCTTGCTCTTCACAAGCACGCGCTCGATTACCTTCCGGTGCAGCAGCTTCATGGCGCGCGCCTCCGCAGCGAGCTCCGCGTCAGCCCCACCATTTCGAGATAATGCGCCTTCGACTCCGGCGAGTGCGAACTTGGCGCGCTTGCCGTTGGTGTCTGCACCACCACCACCGACGTTGTTCGGCAGGTAGTGCTTTGCGAGCACGCGTGCGTCGACGTATCCCGAGCCACTCGGATCCAACTTGTCTAGCACGAGAGCAGCGTCGTCTGGAGAGAGCCCCAGCGAAAAGAGACACTTGCGAATCTCGGCGACATCGATGTCCACGTCTCGGAGGCTGGCGCTCTCGACGTGCTCGATGAACTGCTTGATCGTGCTCGCGGCTGGCAGCGGCGGCTTGTTGGGGGACTCGCTCCCGCGAAACGAAGAGAGCGCTTGCCGCACTTGCGCCTCGAGTTTCGCCAGTCGCTTCGCGCCATCACTAGGACTCGAGGTGTTCTGCTTCCAACTCAAACCGTTAGTGTACGAGTTGAGAAACTCGCTGTATGAACATGCCGCCAGGGCGCACACACACACACACCTCGCTCGACGCCGTGGAGGCTGCGGTGAACTTCTTGTCCAAAGCTTGTCGCGTGCCGAGTGCGTTCGCTTTTCGCGGACCCTCCTGGACACTCCCCGCGTACGTGCCGCTCCGCTTCGCGTTCGGCGACACCATGCGCTATCGAGAGCGTTCGTGTTCGCTGGAGTGCTGCGCTGGAGGTTCGGAAGTTGCCAGAGTTGAGGACATGCTAGCGAGCGTAAGAATAGCGATCAACTCTTTTGCCAAATCGACACTTGGCGGTGGTTCACACTGCTTGCTAGGAGACCCGACCACCAGATCACCGAGAAAGGATCCACACTCCAGTCAGGCTCATGGTATCTCTCTCGGATAGCTTCACAGTTTCCATTCTCCTGTCACGAGTCTCAGTTTAGTCCTCGATCCTAGTGGCGAACTTGGCACGCGCGAACACTTCGCCTTCCAGGAACTCCTTGTCGGGTGGACCTCGATGGAAATCGTCCGTCCAGCGCGAGCAACCCTGTCTTCTCGAGTTCCCGCGCAATGAATCCGCCGGCTCGTCCGCTCGCGAGTGTCGACGACGCCCTCCGCGGCGCCGCCGCCAGCCACTCAAACTCCAACGCTGCAGCCAGGCGACCTCGGTCAGATTCCCTGTGTGACGTGTGACGCGGTGCCTTCCGTCTTTTGCTCGAGCTGCTGCTGCTCGCTCGACAAGTGTGGCGCGGGTTAGTAAAAGAGCGGCGAGTTAGTTAATCGCTGCAAGAAACGTGAACTCGGCCGTGAACCGCGCGCGACGATCACGAGCACCAAGACCAAGAAGACCAAGATCAAGGACAGCAGCAGCAGACTCGCTCGCCTGGACTCCCCATCGAAGTCTTCCGCACGCACTGCGTTCAGGCCTTCCAATCGAGTGAGTGTTCCCCATGTTCTCCACTTTCCCCTTTCTTCGTTCGTGTGTCGTTGGATCGTGTCCGGTCCGACTCTATTCACTTGCTTTTTGTATACCGCACTAGTCAGTTCGCCGTTCCCACCTCCGCCAGCAGCTCCACAGCAACAGGCAGGCAGGGGAGCCCTCCAGTTCCCCATTCTCTCTCACTCGGCGTTTAGTATCGAGACCGACTACTCCCCACCCGAGAGTCTTACTACTGCGCACCATGAAGCTCCTGCGCGTGCTGGTGCTGCTGGCGGCGGTCGCGGCGGCCTCCGTCGCCGGCGCCCGGGACAAGGAGTCCGGCTCTTCCTCCGGCGGCGGCGGCGTCACCCCCGCGCCTGCGACCACCGCGCCCGTGACGCGCGCGCCGTCGCCGTCGCCCCGGCTCACTCCGGCGCCCTCGACGGCTGCGCCCGGGCCCGCGTCGGATGACGGCAGCGACGGCAGCGACAGCGCCGGCTCCTCCACGCCCGCGCCGTCGAGCGTCGCGCCGACGCCGTCGCCTAAGAACAATCGCACGAGCTCCTCGAACAAGACCGACGAGCCCGTCGCGACCGTCAAGACGCGCGCGTCCGTGGTCACGGCGCTCACGCCCGCGCCCGCGGACGAGGGCACAACCGGCGCGGCTGCGCTCGACTCGGACTCGGTCAACTCCGAGTACGGCACCAAGGCCCCGAGCTCCGGCGACGAGACCGAGGTGTCGACGTCGAGCAGTGGCGGCTCGTCCGGCGGGTGGATGGTGCCCGTGATCGTCGGCTGCGTCATCGTCTCGGCGCTCGTGGTCGTGACGTTCTACGTGCGCAGCAAGCGCCGCGACGACGACGACGACGACGACGACAACGTCGACGACTTCCAGCGCCGCACGAACAACTTCTTCCAGCACCCGCGCACGACCAACCACAACGTGCAGACAATCGCGCACGACCCGGAGCCGCCGCTCTTCAAGCCCAAGCCCGAGCCGTCGAGCGTGCCGCTCAACGCTGTGTCTGTGCAGCCGGCCACGCGCTCGCCGCGCAAGTTCAGCATCCCGATGCTCCAGAGCCCGCAGCGCGCGTCCGGGGACTCGATCGACGGCCGCGACACGGTCTCCCACCACCAGGCGGCGGCGGCGGCGGTCGCCAACCAGCAGCACAACAACTTCCGCGTCACGTCGCCCAACAGCCTGCACGACGAGCGCATCTCGGCGCGCTTCACGAGCGCGTCCATGAGTGGCGTCACGCTGTAGGAGAACGGTCGAAGTTTGACGCAGCGTGACGCGACGGCGGCGGCAGCTTCGAGTCGCAGTCTTCGGCGCTCGCTCTCAACCTCCTGCTGGCGTCTTCTTCTTCTCCAGCTCCTTCTGCCGGCGCGCTCCTGCTCTCGTTCCTGTCGGCTCCGCCTCCCAGCAGTGTGGTGGTGATGTTCGTTGTTCTGGCGTGGCGTGTGGCGGTTCTGGGACGGAGCGGCGGAGTGGAAGACGAGAGATCCGAGCGGTGGCGGAGCGGTAGTAGGAGAAGATCAGGAGAGAGAGAGCGAAGGTGTGTTTCGGGCACTTGTCCTCCGTTCGCGCGTGGTGGTGATAGCAGCGGCGAACGGAGGACGAGAGCGGCTCCGAGTCGGAGGCGATAGACGAGAAGCTGGTGCCTGCTTTGAGTAAGTAATGAGAGCTTTCGACTGCATCGTATCGCGTAGTGTGTCGGAAGGCAACTTGTCTCTCTCGCAGCGATCTCAACCGTTGCTCGGCTCACTTGACTTGCATCTCGAAGCGCTGGTTCCTATCACCCGCGTTGCACAGCTCGAAGTACACACTCCCGGAGACAGCGCGCATGCACCTGTCGGTAAGCGGGTTGCGGATCTGCTGGGTTCCCCTGTTGTACAGGACGATCTTGTCACGGTGGTCGGCGGCGCATCCGTCGAACGCGGGATCTCTGCCTGCGAACATGACACAGGAGCCGGCCGCTGCTTGGCTGCTCAGCGAGTAGTTTGCGCTGTTGTAGAGAAACATG
>JAASGA010000033.1:0-57469 GCA_023334105.1 Globisporangium nodosum
CAGAGCGTCTCTCGTTACAACTTCTCTCTCTCACACACATGACCGCCAAGCGCCAAGAAGCGCACGCAGAACACACGAGCTGGTCTCTCTCTCGATCCATGTTACCGTCGCCCCATTCTCAAGCGAAAAGAGCCCGGTACACTGACGCACGAGCGCTGCTCTCTCGACGAAACTCGAGGAGCCAGGACGGACATAAAAAATCCATCAATGAGTCTATCTATCCCTCTCTAAAAATGCTCTTCTACCTCTATATAACTTCTCTTTGATATATAGCACACGCTTCAAGAAAGTGACATCTCCCTGTATAACTCGCATTCCGCGCATTTCCAGAGGCCATACAACGATGCCACCGCGGACAGACGTCGCGCACCCCGCCCCAGACTCGCGCCGCTCACACACACACACGCACAACTGAAAAGAGCTCTTCCAGCAGCGGCAGCAGCAGGCAACCCACGCAAGCGGCGACGATGCCCGCGACCGACGAGTACGCGCGCACGCGGCCGTCCAACCCGGAGGTCTACGCGCGGCGCCAGGCGCTCAACGGCAACGGCAGCAGCGCGCCGCACCTCTCGGCGTCCGCCGCCTCCGGCGCGCGGCAGCAGCAGCGCCCGAGCGGCAGCGGCCCCAGTATGCAGTACGCCGGCACCAGCAGCAGCAGCGGTGGCGACGGCGGCGGCCGCGCCTCCTACCAGCAGAAGCCACTGCGCCACTCGCTCTCGCACGCGGAGATCGAGGCGCAGCAGCGCAACACCAGCAACACCGCGGCGACCGGCGCCTACAGTCGCCCGGTGAGCGCGACCGACCGCTCGGCGTCCGCCGGCTCGTCGTCGAACCGGCGGCTCGCGGACAACGAGATCGTCAAGGTGGAAATCCCGCGCTGGAAGTCCAAGCGAGTCGAGTACGGACGGCCACACCACGGGCTGCTCAGCTCGCTCTCGCCCATGGTCTCCGCCGCCACGGGCACGCGCTCCACGAGCTGGAACGGCAAGGAACCCACGGACGCGCGCATTTCCACGACGAGCGCGGGGAACGCCAGCGGGAGCTCCACGCGCGCGGGCAACTCATCGTCTGCGGGCACGAGCGGCGGCGGCAGCAGCAGTGGCGAAGGCAAGCGCTACACGGTCTTCCAGGTGTACGTGCACTACCAGAACGGGCGCGTGATGATGCTCGAGAAGCGCTACTCGCACTTCCGCGAGCTGCACAAGGTGCTGCGCCACAAGTACGCGGCGGTGAGCAAGATGTACTTCCCGCCCAAGAAGTTCTTCATGTCGCTCTCGCTGCACGTGATTGAGCAGCGCCGCGAGGGCATCGAGAACTACGTCAACGCCGTGCTCACGCTGCGCCCGCGCCCGGTCGAGCTCGCGCAGTTCCTCTCGGGTGGCCTTGGGCAGAGCGACACCGAGAACGACCCGGAAGCGGACCTCTTCCTCGACATCTCGAACCTGCGCGGCGGGAACGTCGCGACGACCGCGACGACGGCGACGGCGACGACGACGACCTCGAGCTCGACGCTGATCCAGATGTCGGACTTTGACATTCTCAAGATGCTCGGCAAGGGCTCGTTCGGCAAGGTGTACCTCGTGAAGCGCAAGGCGACGGGCGAGATCATGGCGATGAAAGTGCTGCGCAAGGCAGAGCTCGTGAAGCGCAGCCAGGTGAATCACACGATGACGGAGCGTCGCATCATGAGCTCTGTGAACCACCCGTTCATTGTCGGGCTGCGCTTCTCGTTCCAGACGCACACCAAGCTCGTGATGCTGTCGGACTACTGCTGCGGTGGCGAGATCTTCTTCCACCTCAAGAAGTTCCGGTCGTTCTCGGAGGCGATGGTGCGGTTTTACGCTGCTGAGCTCGTCGCGGCGATTGGCCACCTACACTCGAAGGACATTGTGTACCGCGACCTCAAGCCCGAGAACATCCTGCTCGATGAGCACGGGCATATCCGCCTCACGGACTTTGGGCTCTCGAAGACGAGCTGCACCGAGTTCGCGGGCGCCAAGACGTTCTGCGGCACGCCCGAGTACCTCGCGCCGGAGATGCTCATCAGCCGCAAGAAGAAGACCGAGTACGGCAAGGCGGTCGACTGGTGGAGCCTCGGGACGCTCATGTACGAGATGCTCACGGGCTGGCCGCCGTTCTTCGACCGCAACATCGAGCAGATGTGCACGAAGATCATGAAGTCGCCGCTCAAGTTCCCGTCGCACTTTGGGCTGAGTCCGGAAGTGAAGAGCATCATCGCCGGGCTGCTCGAGCGGGATCCGACGTACCGCTTGGGCTGTCGCCCTGGCGCGGGCGTACAGGACATCAAGAACCACGCGTTCTTTGCCGAGATCGACTGGGAGCTGCTGGAGAACCGCGGCGTGAAGCCGCCGTTCAAGCCGCGCGTGCGCGGCCCCACGGACATCCAGAACTTCGACCGCGAGTTCACAAAGGAGACCCCGGACCACCAGTTCCTGCAGGTTCGTAGCACTCGCTCTTAGTGGCGTCACGGTGTTGAGTGCGGATGTGCTGACTGTTCTCTCTGCGTGATGGTGTTGGGTCTGCAGCAAGACAAGCGGCTGATCGTGTCGCCGAAGAATGAATTCAACGGGTTCTCGTACACGCCACGCACGGCGTCAGCCTCGAAGGGAAGGCCGTTATCGTCCACAGATCTGCGACTGAGCACCGACAGCTACGAGGGCAGCAGCATGCGGCGGAACTTCTCCCTCGTGTAGCTCTGCTCTGATCTGAGTGGCGCAAGGCGATCGCGAGATCACCACCTGAATTATACAACTACTGCGTACTAGTACGTGCGTTCCAAGGGGAGGCAGCCAACACCAGATGCCCTCTCGTCGTCCACGTCGTGACCGAATGTGGTCAGCAGATGCAGTGAAAGTGGACGGGCGGACGTGGTGGTGTGTCCGGGGACTGTCACGAGAGACAGAGAAGGGAACGAAAGTGTAATGGATTCATAGAATACAATGAAGCTGGTCTTGATGGAACGTGGTTGCTGGTCTAGGGAGCTAGAGGAAGGAGGGTGGGGAACTCACGCTGCTGTGGTTCTGTTGGGGTACTGGAAGAACACGGGCTTCATCTCGCGCATCGGGTGCGCCACGCCGTGGTCCTTGAAGTTGTAGATGCGCTGCCACTTGCCGTCCACGTTCGCGTACCGGTGGTTCACCTGGTGGCACTGAGCTGCTCGCACAACACAACAAAGTCAGCACTCTACAGCTCCACGACAGCTAAGAAACACCTCACAGCGAACGCACCGTTGCAGGCGTGGCACAGGTCGTAGTCCGTGCAGATCGTGCAGTTGAACCGCGGCCCCTTGAAGTCCGTCTCCCCGCACGAGTCGCAGATGAACCCGAGATGCCGTCCCTCCATGATGTACTTGAGCGTACGACGCGGGTCTTCGCGGCACTTGCGGAACGCGCTGCGGACGCGAAATTTGGGGATATCCAGCTGCTCCGCCAACGTCTCGATCGTCTCGAGCGTCGGCACCGCGGATGTCGTGTTCTGCAGCAGCGCCTCGGCATGTGCGTACCGCGACTGGAGCAAGCACTGCATCGCTGCAGCGAACGCGGTCTGCGCGGCGGCCGTGCGCAGCGTGAAGATTACAATGTCCGCCGGGTGGAACGAGAACAACTGCTGCGTGTGCTGTGGCTCCGGCGTGTGTGTGCACCACGGAACTGGGCCAGAGAACACTGTCGGCGCGATCTCTTCCTTGTACATGACCATCTCGGATGACACGCACCCGAGGCGCTTGGCCACGCACTCGTAGATTGCGCCAGACGACAGCTGCGGCGCGAATCGGATCCGCCCGATGTACTGGAGCTGGTTCGTGCTCGGGTTCATGATCTTCACAAAGATGTACGCGTCCGGGGTTGGAGCTGCGTCTGCGTCTGCTGTTGATGGAGACGAGGCGGCAACTGCTGAGCAGCGAACCGAAGCATTGCATGCAGCGAGGAACATGCTGGGTGGTTCGTCGGTGGTCGGCATGCCCGTGTCGAGCGGCGCGTCATCCTCGGTCGTGCTCTCCATGTAGATGTGACAGAACGAGTACGCGTCGATGTCCACGCCGTCGCACAGCAGACTGCCGAACATGGGCTGGCGCTTGTCGACCTTGGACTGCGTGAGCAGCTTCCTCGGCCGCAGCGCCTGGCCCGACACCACGGGCTGGTTGAAGCACCACACGTTTGTGTGGTCTGGGTTCACGCCGTACTTGTCCTGGAGTGTCTGGAGCAAGTCCTGTAGCGTACAGCAGAACGGCAGCTCGAGCGTGTCGACGCGCGACAAGTCCACGAGTCCGAGGTGATGGTGGCGCTTGAGGTCCTGTTCGCGTACGACGCGGAACGTGATGTTCATGAGCCGCACTTTCGCGGTCACCGTGAGCACGTCGTTGAGCAGATAGCCGTTCGCCGGGTTCTTGAGCGTCTTGAGCGCGCCGAGCGAGTGCACGCCCCAGTTGTTGAGCTGGCTGTCGAATTTGTTGTCGACGAGGCACGAGTGCCACTCGATGCGCTTCCCCGGGTCTGCGTGGTTCGTGACCGAGAGCGAGAAGACCGCGCACGTGAGCCAGCTCGGCGGCCGCCGGTCCAGGTCGGTGAGCACCAGGTACGCGCTGAGCACTTTGCCGGCGTACTGCTGCTCGTTCGGGTTGCCATTCGGGAAGATCCAGAGGCAGAAGCGGTGGTCGCCGATCGCGAATGTCTCGGACACGATCTTCTCGACCGCAAGCGCGCTGAGCGCCGGGAACTTGGGGATCTCCACGCGCAGCTCGGCGCGCGCACTGCGCTGGTGCTTCTCGACGAAGCAGCGGCGCCAGCAGCCGCCATACAGCCGGATCAGCTGCGCGCATATACACGAGAGAACACAAGAGAGACACCTGCAAGCGTCAGCTCACGCGCATGCCAATCTTTCCACCAATCCGCCGCCATAGAAAAGTCGCAACGCACGTCGTAGTCCGGCGCGCCGGGCAGCTGTGCCAGCGTCTGCGTGCGTAGCGTGAGCCAGCGCTGCATGCAGATGTTGCGCCACACGTCGCGGTCGAACGTGAGCTGCGCGAGCGCGCGGCACACGAGCGCGCACGCGAGCAGCGAGTCGCCGTCCAGCATGCCGAGCACCAGCTGCATCATCTCGGTCGGGAGTTTCTGCGCGAGCGACGGCGCTTCTTCTTCTTCGCCATCGTCGTCGGGCGCCACCAGCATGAGCACGTCACCGTCCGGCGCGCACTCGAGCAGCGCCGCGAGCGGCCGCGCGCTCATCGACAGCACCGTCTGCGGGCTGCGCGCGCGGTGCTTGCCGAGCGCCTTGTGCCAGTGGCGCCTCTTGGCGGCGGCGGACGCCAGCGGCGGGTTCGGCATCGTGAAGAGGTGGAAGAAGCGGGCGGACGGGCGGGCGACTTGGCGACCTGCGGGGCAGCGCGAGAGATTGGAAGTGCCGCCGCCTGCTTGAGCAGGCGCGATTCGTCGTGTGGCACACACAGCGTACCCCTTCGCGCATTTTTTGAGATCCTTCGTGGCAGCATACAAATTTCAAGTCTTGAAAAACGGTGGAAGATTTGTCTACGTTCGAGGTCAATATGGCGAAATATCAAAATAAAATGTTGAAATATCGTCAAGTTGAAGTGCACAACCCCCCACGAAGGAACTGACCGCATGGCGTGGCGCGCAAAGGAGGCGCAGCGCGCTGCGGCAGCGGCGGCGACGCCTGCGAAGGATGCGAATAGTGCGCCCTCCAAGCCCCATACACCTGCGGCCGCCGCCGCCGCGCGCGCGAAGCCCACGATCGCCGCCATCGCGCAGGCGCGTCCTCCGATACTCATGATCTCGTAGTCTGGTGTGTGTGGAGGTAGACAGCTAGCTAATGAACCTCCGACTGACTGCTGCTCCAGATCGAGAAAAAACGCGAGGACCGGCGTCGCGCAATGGCGGCCGCCAAGAAGGAGCGGCAGCTCGAGAGCCAGCAGAACGAACGGCTCGGGCAGCCCGGCGACGTGGACTTCCAGCGCATGATCCGCGGCTTCCGGGAGCAGAACGGCGACAAGAAGGAGCCGCACGCGCTCGCGGGCGAGACCAAGATCACCATCTGCGTGCGCAAGCGACCCGTGAACCCCAAAGAGGTCAAGCGTCGCGACTACGACGCCGTCACGTGCCTCAACCCCATGGCGATCGTGCACTACTGCAAGCTCAAGGTCGACGGCATCACCAAGTACCTCGACAGCAACGCTTTCAGTTTCGACCATGTGCGTGCTGTGCATTCAGTTCGCACGAGGAAGATGAGATGCCGTAAGCTGTGGCGATGGCCATGCGGCTGCTGACGCTGTGCGAGTGTGGGCGGACTGCGTGCGCACTGCAGACGTTTGATGAACAGACGCCGAACGAGGTCGTGTACAACTACACTGCGCGGCCGCTGGTGAACTTCGTCTTCAAAGACCGCGGACGCGCGACCGTCTTCGCGTGAGGCTAGCGCGGGGCTTTGGCTGTTACCTGGGTGCCAAGGTCATCTCGAACTGGCCGATTTACTAAGAGTATGATGTGTGCTACCACGCTAGCTACGGACAAACTGGGAGCGGGAAGACGCACACGATGCAAGGCATCCAGAAGCAGATCGCGGCTGACGTGTTTGCCCAGATCCACGCGTTCGAGACGAGGTTGGTTGGGAGCGCTTTGTATGAGAGTGCTCGACTCGCTTCGGACTGACACACTGCTGCTCCTTTGCACAGAGGCGTGACCTTGGACGTGTGGATGAGCTTCTTCGAGATCTACGGCGGCCGCTGCCAGGACCTCCTGCACCGCAAGCGCCTCACGATCCGAGAGGATGGGGCAGGCGAAGTCCAGATCGTCGACTTGGAAGAGGTGCAGCCGAGAACGACAGAGGAGCTCCTGCACGTGATCAACAAAGGAAACAGCCTGCGAACCACCCACGCGACGGAGATGAACGACGTGTCCTCGCGCTCGCACAGCATCTGCCAGATCAGCATCCGCGAGCGCGGGAGCTCGCAGTTGTTCGGCAAGCTGTCTCTGATCGATCTCGCTGGGAGTGAGCGCGGCGAGGACACGAAGAATCACAACCGTCAGCGGCGAATGGAGTCGTCGGAGATCAACAAGAGCCTGCTCGCGCTTAAAGAGTGTTTTCGGTGCGTGTTGGGATACTGTCGTCGAGTTCGATGTGTCGTTGCGCTGACATGTGCTTTGATCTGTTGCGTTCAACTGATAGAGCGCTCGACAGCGGGGGTCGCGGAGCGCACATTCCGTTTCGAGCGAGCAAGCTCACGCAAGTGCTCAAGGACTCATTCGTGAATGCGAAAGCCAGGTGAGGCGGCGTGCACACGAGCATGTCGGTGTTTGAAGGAGTCGAGTGGCAGGGGACTGATTCTCGTGTTCGTGGTCGAAAGGACGGTGATGATCGCCGCGGTGTCGCCGTGCTCCTCGTCGTCCGACCACACTCTCAATACGCTTCGATACGCCGACCGAGTCAAAGAGAAACACGTGTCTGCTGACGCTTTCGACGACGCTGGCACAGATGCTGGCGCAGTGGATCTCAACGACGTCAACTTCGAAACAGGTGCTTGGAGGATCACGAGAGCTGGCAAACACGAAGCGGAGGAAACTAACAAGCAGCGGTGTGTTCGAATCTCGAACGGTGTTTGCCGAGCAGACGCGGGAGATGGAGAGCTGTCGCCGGCCCGATACCATGACTCAAACGAACTCGACGGCGAAGACGACGATGGCGTTGAGGGAGAGCAGGACGACCACGATGGCGAAGATGAGCTGCGAGAGGCGCATCGGTACCGATCCGATTCCGCTTCGAGCCATGACATTAAGCTGCTGCATCACAGTCTCCGTAAGCAACCTCGTACGTGCTCACTGTGCTGGTGTCGATCGTAGTACATCCGTTTTCTAACAAGACGCTTGCGATGGCGCTTCGTGCAGGCGAATCGAATGACGCCTTTGCAGGCGAGTACGATCTCGAGACTCTGCACGGCGTGGTACGAGTGCTCTACCGATTCGTAGTGGCTTTGGCGAACCGCTTTCAGGCTAACAGGATCGGTGCGGGCTGTTTAGGTGCAAACGCTGTACGAAGAGCAGGAGAGTCTCTTGAACTCGCACATGAATGCGATCCAGGTGCGGATATTGTTGCATACAGACTTATTGCAAGCGCAACAATGTGAAGCTCTCACATGCGTGATATCTTCGATTCAATGCAGGAGAGCGCGGAACTCTTGACCGAGGAAGGGTTCCTGCTCGCCGAGATCCAGGGCGACAGCGTCGTGGACTACGACATCGACAAGTACATCACGCGACTGGACGAGGTGCGTTGCGTTACGTTGGCATGCATGACGTTGGTGACTGCGTGGTGCTCTTGTGGCACTGACGCATCATGTACTTGAATATGTGTCAGATTCTGCTGCAGAAGGCGGACACGATCGACGCACTGCGCAAGCAGTTGAGCGCGTTCCGCAAGCGCTGCGAAGAGGAAGAGACCGCTTCGAAGCGCGTGGACCAGATGCCAACGTACTGACCGCTTCACGATACGCATTGTCTCTCGTAAACAGGCTCGCTACATACAACATGAATCCATCCGCCATACACTGGTGGAGGCGTCCTTGGAACTGGATGCTATCCACGTACAACGAGTCGCGCTACTGGGCTCAAAGACCCTTGTTCGGTGCTCGTGTTCTGGCCGGAGAAACCTTTTCGGATGAGAACTGTGTCCTGGACGCCTCCGCCCTTGTCGCTGCGTCTGGAAGCAAACTCGAGAGCCGACGTGGTGTGTCGAGCTGAAGTTTATATGCAAGTACAGAGTTTGCTCTCTCAGCAACATATTTACCAGTATTCTCGAATGTCCACACACTTCGGATATACCGATTTCCTATGATGCTGGTACGAGTCACATCGAAGCGAGTGCTGGCGGCGGCTGCGGGCTCTGTTGGCGGTCTGCGCGGCGCCCGGCCGCTCGTGCGCTCGTCACACGCTGCGCCAGCGCTGCAGCTGGCGACCGCCGATCGCCGCACGAGCGACGGCGCGTCGCACTTCGCGCTGCTGGCGACGCTCGCGGCGGCGTGCGGGGCGACTGTAGCGACGGCCGACGCTCGCACCGCGCGCTCGGAAGCTGCTCCAAGTGACGAGAAGGTGTGTTTGTGAATAAGGTTTCGGGTTCGTGTACCGTGGAGACTAACTTGGCGACGGAATCGCATGCAAGCAGCGCTACGAGTACGCGCAGGCGGTGGACGCGATTCGCGCGCGAGTGTCCGAGTTCCGCGCGACGCTCAAGCGCTCGGACACGCGCGTACCGAAGGCGTTCCCGATCAAAAAGATCGGCGTGTCGCGCATCCACGCGCCGAACGGCGTCTCGACGCTCCGTATCGAGTTCGTGTGCCCGCCGTTCGTCGACCAGGAGGCGATTCTCGGTCGCTTCCTGCTGAACCTGCGGAAGCGCTCGGACAGCGACGGCGGCGCGGAGCAGCAAGCGGTCCAGGTGATCCCAGTACCGCCAGAGAAAACGGAGCAAAAGTCGATCGTCGAAGCCTACGAGCAGCCGTCGGTGACGTATCTGTACGCGGACGGCCGCGGTTCGTTCCAGTTCGTGCGCGACAAGAACGTGCAGCCGACCCAGGGCTCGACGTTCGTGTTCTACAAGGACGAGTACCTGACGGATGGCGAGGTGGACGCGGTGGTCGAAGCGTACAAGGAGATCTACTCGTACCCGCACGTGCACGCGTTTTTCCGACACGATATGTCGCAGTCGCGCCGCAAGATGCTTGCCGACCGCGGCGGGCAGAAGAACGTGGCCCCGAACGCTCCAGCTGCGAGCAAGGTACGCTTGTGGTCTAGCAAGCCGACACTTACGCGATGATAATCTGAATCATCGCCTCTCTCGAGGTTCATCGGCTCATCTGCAATATGAATGCGATGGTAGGATGAAGCGATCCAGCAGCTCCAAGCGCTCGGAATCGACGTGTTCGAAGCGACGGAGGGCGAAAATTCGGTGAACTGGGACAGTCTGGTAAGTGCATTTGTGTGTTGATCTACTCGAGGGTGCTGTCAGCTGACGCTCGTGTTCTGCTGTGTGGCCTTCGTTCCTGTAGGCGGGCTACGAGAAGGTGAAACTGGAAATCGAGGACACGGTCGTCCTGGCGCTCCAGAACCCAGAACTGTACGAAGAAATCGCGCGGCAGACCCGTTGCCGATACGAGAGCAACCGCCCGCGCGCAGTGCTGTTTGAAGGTCCGCCGGGCACGGGCAAGACCCTCAGTGCACGCATCATCGCGCAGCAGGCTGGCATCCCGATGATCCACATCCCGATCGAAAGCGTCGTCTCGAAGTGGTACGGCGACAGCGAGAAAAAGATGTCGGCGATCTTTGACGCGTGCGAGAAGCTGGACGGGGCTATCATTTTCATCGATGAGGTGAAGTCATTGACTGAGGCGACGGACGTGCTTGAGTGACGCGATCGCGACGACAAGGCTGACTGTATGGTTGTGTGCGCTTGTTGTGTGTGTTTCCCGATAGATCGATGCGCTGGCGGGAGATCGGTCTGGTGGGACGATGCACGAAGCCTCGCGCCGCATCCTATCGGTGCTGCTCCAAAAGGTCGAAGGTTTTCATTCTGCGAAGAAGACGACAGTTGTGTGTGCCACGAACCGGTATGTGTGTCTGTCGTTTCAGTCTGTGCTTGCGGAGGTTGATTGTGAACTCACTCTGAGTTGATCACAGGAAGCAAGACCTGGACTCGGCGCTGATCAGCCGCTTTGACCTCTGCATCCGCTATGACCTTCCGGACGAAGCTACGCGGAAGGCGGTCTTTGGACGGTTCGTTCTGCTGCTTCGATTGGTCGTGGTTGAGTGTGAGCGTGGGGGCGTAATTGACAGGCAACTCGATGTCTGTGGGTGCATGCAGGTATGCGAAGCAGCTCTCGTCAGACGACTTGGTGCAGCTCGCGGCGATCTCGTCGGGTCTTTCGTGTCGAGATATCAAAGAGGTGTGTTTCGGCATCGCTTGCTTGCGAATGCTGTTCGCCGAACTGACTCTTCTTTCCGTTTGCTGTGGCGTGCTCGGGACAGATCTGCGAGTACGCAGAGCGGAAGTGGGCGTCAAAGGTGCTGAAGAAGGAAGAAACAGGCGCGCTGCCGACGATTCAGTCGTACATGGAAGCAACGAAGGTGCACACGCTCGGGATCGGTCCAAACGGGCAGTCGGCTGTGTTTGAGGCTTAAAGCGCTTCCGCGTCTTGGAAAGAGGCGAGAACGAAGCTTTGATTGACTCGGAAGTCCGAAGAAAGGAGAATTTCTGTAAAAGCTTCAGCTTTCCCAGTTCCGATCAACTCGATTGGTTCGTCAACGCCAAGGACAGAAAATGCTGGTACTGGTCTTGCAGGTCCGCCTTCAAACGCTCCGCAACACCTTGAGAACTGTCTGTAGCAGAACCATCGTGAGCGAGATGAGGGAGACACCAAACAAAGCAGGATCACACTAAGCGCACCAAGGAAGCTCATCGCCATGTCCATGAACTTTTTTGCCCCGTCGAAGTCCTGATTTCGATGACAGAGAATGCCCTGAATGCAAGAAGCGCGCAAGCAGCGATGAGGATCTGAATGAACCACACGACGACCAGCGATGCACGATGACCTACCGTGTTCCACGCCTTCGCAACCATCCACTCGATGTCTTCTTCCGGCATTTGAATGTTTAAGCTGCTGGATAGCTGTCTGAATTGCTCGAGCCACTCAAGAACACCCGACTTCGCTTCAGCGAGAGAGATCAAGCGTCGAAAGAGGTAGCACAGCTGACTGGGAGCCATGGCGTCGCCTTGGATCGACACCTGGAGCCTGCCGAATGACGATGTATGAGGTCGTGACGCACATACGTGCGGAACGACACGAGCACACGTACCCGTATTTCAAGAGGTTGCAGGCGAGGCGCTTGTAGCTGGCACGAACCTGGGAAATGTGAATTTCTCAGAAGACTACAGAGCTGAAGAACATGACGATGCAGGAAGGAGCGACCGAAAACAAACCTCGGAGGCTTCGTCGAATTTTGCCGCGTACACCACGAATTCTGCAGCAGCAATGTTCGAACAAGTGAGAAACAAACAGTTCTGTCGTGAGTCCACGATAGGGTAACAAGTATACCTGCGAGTTGCGTGAACTCGTCCGTCTTCCTCGGGAACTTTGTTTGGCAGTGCTGGAACATCGCTTCAATGTTGGGGTCGAAAAGCCGCACTTTGATCGCGAATACACATTTTGCCTGCCACACATGCTTATTAGTGCTCGTCGGTGCATCCCGAACAAGCTGGATACTGGAAAGAAGCGCACCAGGTACTCTTGCGCGTCTTCGATGTCGTGGTTCTCCCCCGCGAGGCAAGTTTCGCACTCGTTGACGAGCTGGAGCAATCCGGTCAACCGGTCCTTATCGAGCGAATCGAGCTTTGCCATGCTGCAGGCAACCGCTGCCAGGAGACACTGCGACTGACGATGTTGCAACTGGTTGCTCTCGCGGAAAACGTCATCGGACATCTTGGCGATCTGCGCGGCGAGAACAAACAGCTCGGATCTCTCTGCGCTTTTCGCCAAGTTGAAGCTGAAGCGAACGCACAAACGAGTCAGAAATCAGACTGAACATCACGCAGAGTGCACAAAGCGAGCGCTCACCAAGTTGCGTAGAACCACTCGGTCACTGACGGCGGACCTAGCTTTGGCGTTTGTGCTCTGCTTGATACGCCAAGTAGCATCCGCGCGTACTTCTCGAATGTTTCGATACACAGTGGCAGATTATCTTCCGATGCGCTCTTCTGTGCAAGTTGTGCAGTATGCTGGAGCAAGATGCCGACCGGGATGATGCTTGAAGCCGCTCCTGGTCCTTTGCACACGAGCGAGCACATCTCGTCCAGGATACTGAGCACTGCAGCCGGTTTTGTTGCATCGTGTGCAACCTTTGCAAACGCGACGAGGTCTGCGATCTCAAAGTCGTCTCGCAGTTTCAGCTGCTCGATGATTTCTTCGATCGCTCCGGTCGATGTGTCTTCATGCAGCAACTTCTCCAACTCCACCTGAAAGAGCGAAAAGAGCGACTTCTTTGATGGATCCGTGGCGGCAGCTTGGCGAGCCCACTCCAGTGCACTCTCACCCTTGCCGAGCTTGAGGTCGCACAGCGATAGGAACCTACCGAAAAACGAATGCAAGGTTACCAGCGCTCGTTTCAAGTTCAAAGGAGCAACACATGAGTTCCATCGATCGCACCTCATGTATAGTCCTGACTCCTGCTCGCATAAAGCAACATCGATACCCAGTGTTGCCCACTTGATGCAATCCTGCAAACGAACGATGACGATGTGAGTTACGAATGTACGTCGACATCCAGCAAGGCATAACATTCCCTCCACACACAACGCACCTCGTACGCATGTCGATTCAGGTCGTGCTGAGCTGCATCAAAGATCGTCCGATGGATTCGCTCGATGTGCTTCGAGTACGACTGATTGGCTCCATCACTGACTGCAGCTGTCAGTGAAAAGCAACCCAGCAAACACGAATGCAGCATCGAATATCCGTACGCTGTGGCATCGTGGACTTGAGAAGCGAGGCGCTTGAGCTCGGCGATTGATAGCTGTCTCCGCTCAGGCACGTCGGACAACGCGATGTTGCATGCCAGATCCAAGTTGATCTCGAGGTTGTCTTCGCCAAAGTTCCGCTCGAGATCTTCATACACTTTCAGCGCTTCGTCGCTGTATGCCTGTGCTTGAACGTACATCCGAGCGCCTTGAATCGCCATCTCGAGGTTGTCCAGCTCGAACAATATCATGAGATGACTCCGAGCCTTGTCAAATTGTTGCACTTCCACGAAAGTTTTGACCATGACGAACACCGCGTTTGGGTCACGAATTTGCGGCAGGAGCGCGTAGCAGGTCTCTGCTCGCTGGAGATCCTTCATCGCCCCGAACGACTCCAGCACGTTCACGAGAAGACTCTGCTTGAACTGCGCCACCCTCTCTTCATCGCCTTCGTCCATGCTGTGGTCGATAGATTCGCATACGCGGAGACCTTCTTCTGCAAGTAATACTTGTTCTTGGTGCCGCCCCGCTCTCTTGTAGATGTCGCTGGTCTCCAGCACGAGATTAAGCAGCTGCACTCGGTACGCCGGCATATAGGGAACCAGCATCTGGAGCTCTCCGAGCGCCTCCACTGTTCCATTAACGCCTGGTGGGTTGTCACCTCTGGTGCTCTCGTCGTCGTTGGCAGCTCGCGCAACCTGCAACACGCGGATGCGGTCCATGTTGAAGTCCCACAGATCCTCCAGGATCTCATCTAGCTCGATGTCGCGCTTCAGCTTCGTCAGGTACGAGAGTCCGATCTGTGACCAGATCTTCTGGCAGCACGAGAACGCGTCCTCGGCAAAGCGGAAGTACCGCTGGCAGCGCTCCAGATCGGTTTTCGCGTGGTCAAACAGGAGCGCTCCAACGCGACCAAATGAGCGAAGAACGTCGATGCACTCGCAGGCGAACTGCGAGCTGTTCGCACCATGCTCGTCTTGCGCACCGCAACTCTTCGGGCTCGAGAGCGCCATGCCCATGATCTTGCATGCCCAGAATCTCGCAATGAGCGTCCAGTACTGTGACTCCAGTTCCCTTGTCTGCTGCTCCTGGAGATGTCGGCCTGACGATGCAACTTCTTGCTCTCGAGCTGCCGCCATCGCTTTCAGAGCCGCGCGCGATGCGTTGTACAGCAGCACGCCAGCTTCCATGAGTGCCCCGCCTCCAGTCGTAGCGTCCAACACGGGTTTCGCAGCGCACTCGAGCATGTGCTGCTGCAGATCGTTGACAGCTTGCTGCAAGTGCGCGAGTCGGTCGCCGTCGTCCTTCTCCGCCGCGGCGCCGCTGGGTCGCCTGGCGTGCTCAGCGAGTGTATCGAGCGCCGCCTTCGTCTCGGCGACGCGCTCCATCAGCACGAGCGCGTTGCTGGCTTCTCGCTGCATCTCACTCGCGTGCGTGGCTGGCGACCAGAGACGCTTGGGTGCGGATTGCGGATGAGGTGTGCACGGATTCCGCGTCGGCGATGTCGAAGTGCAACTTTTGGACCATCACTCCTGTATCTGGACTTCTTTTTGAAGCAATCCTTATTTCTAACTTGATTTTTGTAAGCTCATTTTTTGGCGATTTTATCCCCACTTGTTACGTGGCAATTCGGACTTGGAATAAGGATGATGCTGGCGGCGACGATGAAGGCGCTGCTCGTGACAGCGCTGCTTGCGCTCACGGGCACCGGCAGGTGCGCGGCGGCGCCGAAAGTGAACATCCGCATCGTGTCGCGCTCGTCGCCGGACGACGCGAGCGCGGCCCCGAGCGGCCCCGTTCCTTTCCGAGAGCCCATGGCGTTCTGGCAAGGTGCGCGCATTTCTACAGCGGCGATTGCGGGACGCCCATTCTCACCATGTAGTGCTCGTTCGCACTGACGACGACGATTGGTTGCTGAATTGGGGCGAGCGCAGGTCCGTTTGTGTCGTCGCTCGAGTCGCTGGACTGTGTGAAGGAGACTCCTGTGACGATCAACTCGCAGGCGTACGTGTACACTGGAGCTGGTTTGTGCACAAGAGCGCGGCTGGAAAGCGCGCTGACACTAATGACTGTACGAATGGCGATACGGACGCAGCGCGCTGCTGGACGTCTGCCACTTGAAGAACGTCACGATCGTGACGAAGCCCGAGGTCGCGGAAGGAGATGCAGGAGTCGAAGCTGCGGAGCCGCCGGCGCAGAGGAAGATCCTCGGGTGAGCGCTTGTGTGTGAGGCTAACTGTGTGTGCGCTTTCGTATGCGCACGTGCTGACGCTTGCGGCTGTGTTTCGTGGTGGTTTCCTCGTCTGAAGCATCTACCGCGGATGGCGCATCGATCCGATCACGCTGCGATACAAGCAGATGGCGTTCGACGACGGCGACGAGTGCGGAAACTCTGGCGCGCGTATGGGCTTCGTGCTGGAGATCGTGTCGGCGAAGAACCCGGACACGACACCTCGAGTGTACGGCTTCAAGCAAGTGGACGAGTGCAGCTTCAGCGCGAAGCTGCTCGTCCATGTGCCAATCGCCGACAGCAAAGCGCAGAGCGGCATCCACACGCCGGGTGTGCTGGACATCGTCGATGCGAAGGAGACGCTGCCGCATGTGTGCGGCCAGATGAAGTGTCGCTACAACATGATCTCGGGCAAGATCCAAGCCGTCATGAATGAGGTACGCGTCGCTGTATTGTAGCCACTGGTGCGCACGATCTTGGACAAGGTCGCCTAACTGGTTGCGTGTCTTGTGTGTGAACCCAGATCCGCCAAGCGAAGGAGGTCGTGTCGGAGATTTCTACAGCGAAGACGCCAGCTCTCGCGAACTTTACGCTCAGCTCGTCCAAAGCGATCCTGCGGTCGTCGAACACGGTGCTCGAGCGCTCGCTCGAACTCTTGCAGACGCTAGAGCAGCTGCAGCTGACGTTGCAGGGTGAGATCGAAGCGACGCAGCGAGTGCGAGAAGCCATGGACGCCTCGAACTCTGCTCTGAGCGGGGAAGAAGCGATCAATGCGGAGCCAGATGCGAGCCAGGATGAAGACAGCAGCGAAGGCGATGCAGACGAGCAAGTGACGGAGGTCGTCCACGAAGTTGTGGTGGAGGTGTCTGGATGACGATCTGTTTGTGAACTGGTCGACAATCCCGAAATAAAACGAGGAACGTGTCAGCCGGTTGCTAGCATCGCCTTCGCGAGGACGAACGAACTTCAGCGCCATTACCTGTGAGGCCCATGGACGTATCCTTGCTATTGCAGCAGCGTCGGCAGCACTTGGAGGGCGAGCTGCTTCGATTCCAGGAGCGCAAGCATGCCAGCGTCCGCGCCGGCCAGCGGCGTCAGCTCAAGTGAGGATGGTTGCAGTCTTCTGGCACTAAGCCCTGAACTAGCTTACACGCTCCCTCGCCTTGTGCTGCTGCTGCTGCTTCCCCCACAGAACCCAGCTGCAGCAGCTTGAGCTCCAAGTAGCACACCATGAGGTGCGTATCATTCGTGTGTTGCTGCCGCTCAGATTGTACAGGATACTGACCGAGCGAACGCTTCCAAGATGATGTCTCGCACGGGAGTCAGCCCGAGCGATCACGCACTCGCACCGATCGGCTCGATGCCGAGAGTTGTGGCTACTCCGCACCAGGAGATGTACCGCTCAGCCTCTGGTGACGAACGAATCAGTTTACCCAGCTTCTCGCTGGAGGACATGCTTGCTAGACTCGCACAGCAGAACGAGGAGCTGAAGCGGATGATCTTGGTACAGATGGACGCGAAGACGTACGTTGCCGCTTGTTGCTCTCCGGACGCCAGGGATCTCCCAATTCTCAACTCTTTGATTGTGCTGATGTTGTACCTGAAGCAGTGGCTCTGCGCGGAGCACTGGAGCGAGCGGAGACGTTCATCGTGACGGACGGGAGTCAAGCAGTACAGATGAGCACGACTCAGCTCGAGGGTCCCCTCGTACGCGATCAGAGCCCGCGGCGAACGCCAACGAGCAGACTGAGACAGCAGTGAGAGTAGTCGAGAGACTCCGAAAGCCCCTGCGGTTCGCAGCAGACGTGACAAGGATCGAACTCCCAGAAATCAACTGGACCGATGATGACGAGCTTGTGAGTGTGCTGCCGTCACTCTTATCGTCTCGCTTGCAGAGCGGATTCGATCCTGACGAGTAGTTTCTGTGTGTTTGCTGTGCATGCAGATGCTGGAGAAACTGGACTCGGATGAAGCGGACGATGTCATGCCCCTTCCGTCCGTGGTAACAGCGCAGAAGCTCGACTCTGGTGGCACAGAGAACCAAGCGAGCAGAGCCGCCGAGCGCGACCGAGCTGAAAGTCGGAAGCGTCTCGCCAAGCTCATCAGCACGTCCATGAACGCCACCGCTCTGCGGAAGCCGCGCTGGCGACTCGAGATGGATACAGCGAACGGAGCGTTGTCGGCGTTCAGCGACGAAGACAGCGAGCAAATGCAGCAAGTGCAGATCTTTAGAGCTGCTGGATTCGCGGTGCTCTTTGCAGTACATCTGGCCAACCTTATCCGATCGAAGAAGCTCGAGCAGCGAGAGAAGTCGACCCGTGTAAGTACTACTCGGGCTCGGTTTAGTCGAAGATCAATCATTGCACCAAGCTGACGCGACCTTCCTGTTGCCATCTGCAGGATCTCGAGACGATGTTGAACGTGTACTTCGACGCCACTCGCGTTTGGCTCGGGAAGATCGCACGAAGCCATCTCACGTCGATCCTTCAAGACTCGGCACTAGACCTGGACATGAGCGTCAGAGCGACGTCAAAAGGGTTGTCGAGCAAGTTCGGCGCTCTGTTCGCGCTTCGGTTCAAGCCAGCGAGCTCGGGTATCGACGAAACCAAGTTCATCAAGCTGAAGGTGCGTGTGAAGGCGATCGTCGAAGCCATCGTGAAAGCCATCGACAAGCAGGACATACCAGCGGGCATCCTTGACTTCTGGAGGCGCCTCACTTCGGACGGCGTGTACTTCCCAGAGAGTGTACGTTCTCACCTTGTACGATACCTTGTGCAAGCAAACGACAACGCTAATCACAAGTTGTGTGCCTGGCGCTCCAACTGCAGTACAAGGTATTCCCGACCGAGAGAGAGGTTCTCGAGTTTGGCGCTCTTGGCGCTACTCAACACATGGCCGCGACAGGATCGCCACCAAGCGTACAGGTCGAGCTGGAGGCAGCCACCTCGAGCAGTCCAGAGAGCAAGCTAAACGCTACTGTGTCCAGCTTCAACGTGGTGATCGTGAACTTCGTCGTCGTGCGAATCCTGATCCCGCACATTGTTCTGCAGCCGTGGCAAGTGGGCATCGGATCTCCAAACACGCTGCGCAAGGGGGCAAAGACGAATCTGAGGAACGTGGCGACCATGCTGTACCACATCTGCGGACTTCTTTCGCCGCTACCATCGATAGCAGCTCCATCCAACACCAGTTCAACGCGAGCAAGCCTCTCAGCCGCGAATCAGGACAGTGTACCGGAGGACTCAAGCAGCAACAATGGTGCCGATGAGGGTTCTGCTGCTGCCGCCGGAGCTTCTGGAGCCGACCACCCTTTCCTATTCATCCACGAAATCGGAGAGCTGCTGCTTCCGGATACGAGCTTCCCGGTCGCACATCCTGTCGTCAGGCAGTTCGCGCAGGAGCAGCAGGTGTGTGGCATAGGTTTCCATGATGCAATTGCTGCGCTCGGCTGCTGATGAGTTGTGCTACGTATACTGGGAACGTGCAGTTGAGACTCGAGGATGCACTGCTCAAGCTTCGCTCTATCGTGCATGCCCAGCAGTCCACGCAGCCAGCACCGGAATGAACATGATCGACAGACTCTACGATACCTTATTCTCGACTGAAATCTACTGGAGTTCAATCGAAGCGAGTGCTCGCGGTGCCTGCCTGTCGGCCCGCAACGCACCAAACTGTTTACCGCTCGTACTGCTCCACGAACATAAGTTATTGCGCCACCTGCCGCGGCGCCGTTGCTTCCGACTCAGTCCTTCCGCAACCAGTTCGTCAGCGGGAACTCTCTCCGGTCTCCCCCAACTGCCACGCGCTGCTGCTGCTGCTGGCTTGGAGCCGCAGCGCCGACGCCACTTTTCGACTGTGCGCTCTGCGGCAGTCCCTGCATGCACTGCACACTGGGCACCACCGACTTGTGCTGGAGACCGGCGCCGCTTGGCTTGTTGCTGCCACCACCACCACCGCGCTTCGCGTCCTTGCTGTTTGGGATGAAAAAGTTGGTCAGCTTGCCTGTCTCGTCGTAGCCCCTCCGGCAAACAGTGTGGCTCGACGCCTGCACGGGAGGCTCGCTGGTCGGCGTCATGTTGTACGCGCCGTACTGGTTCGGGTTGTAGCTGCTTCTCGCGAACGTCTGACGAGCGGCAGTCACGGGGCGAACCGACACGTCCGAGTACGCGTTCGCGCGGAAGCCCGCAGACTCGGACTTCGGGGTGAACGCCGCACGATCTGCCGGCGATGATGCCAGTGACGATGACGACGACGGCATAGCCCCCGCCACCTGCCCGGAATCAGTCTTGCGCTTCTTGAGCTCGAGCGGATGGGGTGGCGGCGCGTACTCCATCGCATAATGCCGCTTGTTGGTGTCAAAGGCACTCTTCAGCTTGCCCTTGCCGCCGTCGCTAGGCTGCTGCGGCGGCGGTGGCGGGGGATGGTGGTGGCTGTTCTGGAGCATGGCTTTCAGCCGCGCCTTCTCCTTTACGACCTTCTGGTACTGATCGTGGCGGAACTTGCACGCTTTCTTGAGCGCGATGATGAGCTCGCGCGGGTTCTGAATCTCCTCCTCCATCGCCTCCGAGTCGCACGTGTCGAGGTAGCTGATGATGCTCTGGTTGACGGTCATCTGGCGCGTGGCTTCGGCTTGCCGGCTGAGCTCCATCTGGTACTTGGCCACCTTGTTGACGAGCACGCTCTTATTGGCCTCGAGCGCCGCGACGCGCTGCAGCAACGTCTGCTTGTCCACTAGGAGCTGCTCGCTCTGGTTGCGCACGCGCTTCGTCTCGGCGCTCAGCGTGTCGAACTGCTTCTTCTGCCACTTGAGCCGCTCGATAAGTGCGCTCACACGCTCGCTGAGCTTGTCGACGTGCGAGTTATTGCTGGGGACGGCATTAGTTGCAACCGCGGAGCGCGCGGGCTCGCCCGGCAGCTCGAGGTAGAGGCTCACGAGGTGCGCCTCGGCGGCGAAGCGGCGGCAGATTGGACACTGGGAGCTCACCTGGAGCGCCTGCTGGATGCACGCGTAGTGGAACACGTGGCCGCACGCGCACGCCGTGAGGTCCTGGCGCAGCTCCTCCAGGCAGATGTGGCACTCCTGGTGGCTCTGGGTCGTCTTGATGCTGCCACCGCTGCCGACCGTGGAGCCGTCCTGCGTCGTGGCCATCTTCCTGGTAAGGAGGTATTTTCAAAATATGGCGCCATGCTTTCAGATTTGGACAAGATGGAGTCTGTACAAAAAATTTGGAGTTTAGAGCGCACAAATTTGCATTTCTAAAAAGGAGAGCTTTTCAGAAACTCTCTATCTTTAGAAAGTGTAAAAACGCACAACAAAGCGTAATTACGCACTATGCGTAAAAACGCTGCTCGCCAAGCGATGCCGACTGTGAACCAACCAAAAGCCCGACTCGCGCTGAGTATGCTAGTTTGTATGGCGGCAGCGCCTGGAAGCCAAAGCGCGCGTTAGTTAAGTTTAGAAGGCCAACTCGCAAAATGGTGCGTCTATGTGGCGCTCTCATGGCGTGGCGTGTGGGTGTGTGGGTATGTGAGTGAGTGTGGGCGAGCATGGCACCTGTGGGTCGCTCGACTGCAGTGTGTACGACGAGCTCGGCCTCGGCGAGAGCTCCTGACATCGCAAGCAAACCAACCAGCCAGCAGCAGCAGTATCGACACCTTCACATGCAGCGCGTAGCAAACCATGCAGCACGCAGTAGAAGGCGGCTACATGGGATCCTCGGCATTCTGCGTGTCCGCGAGCATCTTCAGCGAAAGGATCTGGCAGCAACAGCGTTTCGGTACCTCGCCAGCAGGTACAGCAGCCTTAGGTGGCGCTGTCAGGCGCCAGAAGCAGTGGATCAGAGGAGACAGCCGACGTCGCTCCCTTTCAGCTTGCAACTACCTCGACGGCCCGCACCCACTCACTCACTCACATCCCGAGAGATGCTGCATCGCAACACCAGCAGTACTCACAGGTTCTAACGCTCGGTCTCTCTTCCTGTTGCGCGCGCAGCCGAAGCAAATCACTGACATCCGCGACTTCCTCCAGAAGGCTCGCCGAAAGGACGCCCGCTCGGTGAAGATCAAGAAGTCGGACAAGATTGTCAAGTTCAAGATTCGCTGCTCCAAGTACCTGTACACGCTCGTCGTGACGGACACGGAGAAGGCGGACAAGCTGACGCAGTCGCTCCCGCCTGGTACGTTCTCCTGCTGGTTGCAGATTGCGAGGGAGGTGTTTGGCTGAGTGGCTAACACTGTTGGCTCTCTTTCTTTGCTCTGCCGCTTGGCGCCCACAGGACTCCAGCGCAAGGACATCTAAGAAGTGGAACTCTTAGTGGCAAATTCAGACCGGTCTTCTACGCTTCGCTTCGGCTCGGGTGGTAGCTTGCTGTAGGCACGAGCTCGCGCCTCGCCTTCCTCGCTCGCGACGGCGCACAAGTGCGTGTGTGCTGCCTGTCTTTGACGCGGGAAGCAGCAGCAGAATTGCTCTCAGGCCGAAAGAACCATTGGTTACTTCTACTCCACGTGTGCTTCCTCCTCCTCCCTTCCCGTCTCATGATCCTCTCAAGTATGACAGGAGAGGTCATGTGCATCACAGGCTGCTACTGCGCTCTATCACGACACGAGAGAGAGAGAGAGAGCGGCGCCAAAAAACGAAGCAAAACACCCTGTTGCCCGACTCGCCTTCCTAGCTGCTGCTAGTCTGCGCTTCGTGGTCAGCGCAGCACCTTCATGCGGCGGCGGTCCACGTGCAGTCCCTTACACCGAGTTCTTGCGGGGCGGCGGCGAGTGCGCGGCCGCCGGAGACGCCGAGCGAGAGCGCGAGCGGCGCGGAGAGTCCTTGCGCTGCGCCGGCGAGCGCGAGCGCGAACGGCGCGGGGAGCGACCGCGCGCAGGCGAGCGCGAGCGCGAGCGTCTGCTGCTCGCGTCGCCGCTGCCGTTCTCCGGGACGAGGCGGACGTAGTTGCCGCGGAACTCCGTGTCGTCAAGCTTCTTGATCGCGTTGTCCATGTCCTCCTTCGACTGGAACTCGGCGATGCTGTCTCCCATCACATCGTCAGAACCACGTCCGAACGCCAGCAGCATCGCAGCCGATAGAGAGAGAGAGCTACTCACGCAGTGCCGTCGTTCTCAATGTCGCAGTAGGTCACCTCGCCGCCCGTACGCAGGAAGTCCTTGATATTGCGCCAGTCAGTGCCGCGCGGGAGGTCCGTCACACGCACGCGATAGTCCGTGCGCTGCGGAGGGTTGCGACCTGCTGCCAACCTCTTATCAGCCCACTTGAACTCCAACGTGTTGCATCACTTGAGAGTACGCGCTCGTACCACCAGCACCGCCGCGGTCGAAACCGCGGTCGCGGTCACGGCCGAAGTCGCGGCCTCCATCGCGACCGCCGCCGCGATCGTCGCGACGGCTGCCGCCACGAGCGATCTCCACGCGGATGCTGCACACACTCACAAACGTTAGGCACCCGCTCGAAGCATCAAGAGAGAGAGAGAGAGAGGAGACGCACCGTCCACCGAGGAAGTCGCGTCCGTCCATCGAGCGAATGGCGTCGTCGGCATCGCGCGGGTCTTCAAAGTCCTAGAGAACGACGGAAGACGCAGAGGCGGCAGGGTTGGTTGGTTGCACACGTGGAGACCGGCGGCGCGAGGCGGAGGTTGCGTGTCGTCGCGCGCTGGTGGCGGTCGCTGCTGTGGGGTGGTGGCTGTGGTGGTGGTGTGTGGTGCTGTTCCCGTATGCGGAGCGGAGGGCGGCGATGGAGGCGGTCGAGAACCCCATAGAGCGAAGAGCAGAAGCGACGTGCAGAGCGAGCCTGCCGAAGAAGAGACGACCTGTCGATCCCGAGCCATTGGCGCGCGACAGCGAGAAGGAGGAGGGAGGGAGGGGCGACATCCCGTCGACAGAAGCGAAGGAGATGGAGGAGGAGGAGGGATGATGTGGCGGACGGCAGGCGGGGGGACGCGAGCACCACACACACAAGCCAGCGGCGCGGCGACCCGAGCGGCGGCGACGACCAGCGACCAGCGACCCGAGCGGCGGAGGTCACGGAGAGGTGGAGGAGGAGGAGGAGGAGGCACTCACCACGAACGCGAAGCCCGGCGGGTTGCGCGCCACCCAGATGTTGGACACGTGGCCGTAGCGCGAGAAACCGTCTTGGATCTCGCGCGAGGTGGCGTCGCGGGGGAGGCCGCCGACGTACACGCGGGTGCCCATGGTGCTGCTGCTTGTGGCTTTCTTCTTGGAGCGTGGAGCTTGGAAGGCGCAATGAGCGCGAAACAGAGAGACAGGGGAGAAAAAAGCCGACTCGAAGGCTAGCCGACCAGCACGACAGCATACAAATCGACTTGTGCTGGTCGGACAGCCGGGATTGGTTGGTTACAAGCCAACACACGTACTGTATTGCTTCGACAAAGTGCGACTTGTCGCCGCATGTCACTGTCACAGCCGCGCTAAGTGCGAACAGCATCCCATGGCTAAGAACTCGCTCGCTCACTCGCAGCGAACAGCGCCAGAACGTCCGCCACCGCCGCCGTCCTCATGCTGCGCGCCGGCCGCCGCTTCCCCGCGCGCCTCCCGCGCCGCGCTGCGCCACTCGCCGAGCGCCAGCTGCAGCTGCTGATTCACAATGCGCCGCTGGGCGCCGCGCACCTGCCGCCATCTGCGCTGTCGCTGCGCCACTCGCGCTCGTTCTTCGGGCTGCGCGAGCTGATCTTCGGCAAGTCTGAGCCCAAGCCAGAGCCGGAGCAGACGGCGCCTACACCCGCTGCTGCTGCCGCTGCCACCAGCAGCAACAGCGCGACAGACGCGACGGAAGATGCTACTGCCACGCAGCCGGCTGCGCCGGAGAAGATCGTCGGCAGCACGGACGAGATGAACTTCTCGGTCGGGAAGTACGCGCGACTGGCGGACGGCGCCGTGATGGCCACGTGCGGCAAGACGATGGTGCTCACGACCGCCGTGAGCTCCGTGGGCGGCAAGCGCGGCAGCGACTTCCTGCCGCTCATGGTTGACTACCGCGTCAAGTACTACGCCACGGGGCTGATCCCGGACACCGCGAAGCGCACCGAGTTCGCCGGCACGGACGAGGAGATCCTACAGTCGCGCGTGGTGGACCGCGTCATCCGCCCACTCTTCCCGCGCGACTACTACGACGACACGCAGGTGATCGCGACCGTGCAGTCGCTCGACCCCGCGAACGACCCGCTCGTCGTGGCGATCAACAGCACGTCGGCGGCGCTCGCGGTCTCGGACATCCCGTGGAACGGGCCGGTCGGCGCGGTGCGCGTGGTCGAGATCGACGGCCAGCTGGTGGCGAACCCGACGCTCAAGCAGCGCGAGATCGCGACGCTAGAAGTGCTCTACGCGGCGAACGAGACGCGCACGCTGATGATCGAAGCGTCGGGCGACGAGATCGCCGAGGAGCGCATGGCGGAGGCGCTCCAGTTCGCGCACGACGCGATCGGCCCTGTCATCGCGACGCAGAAGGAGCTCGTGAAGAAGTTTGGCAAGGAGAAGCGGTCGTACCCGCGCCTCGTAGTGGACCCCGAGGTGATGGAGAAAGCCAAGGAGTTCGGGCTCGAGGAGGCGAAGCTCGTGCTCGGCTCGCCGAAGCTCACGAAGGTCGAGCGACAGGCGGGCGAGAAGCACGTGTACGGCAAGATCATCTCGTCGCTGCGCGACCACTACCGCGGCCAGCACGTGGACGACAACCAGTTCCAGATGGCGGCGCACGACGTATTCCAGGACGCGCTGCGGCAGCAGATCCTCTCGGGCGACAAGAACGCGCGCTACGACGGCCGCGCACCGTTCACGATCCGCCCGCTCAAGGTCGAGACCGACGTGCTGCCCATGGCGCACGGCTCGTCCGTCTTCACGCGCGGCGACACGCAGGCGCTGTGCTCCGTGACGCTCGGTCCGCTCGACCGCGGACTCAAGGTGCGGTCGGCGACCATGGACCCGACCAAGGAGATCCCGCTCAAGCACGCGATGCTGCACTACGAGTTCCCGCCGTACTGCGTGAACGAGACCGGCCGCGTCGGCGGCGTGAACCGCCGCATGATCGGCCACGGCGCGCTCGCGGAGAAGGCGCTCGTGCCGGTGATCCCGTCGATCGATGAGTTCCCATACACGGTGCGGATGACGTCGGAGACTATGGGCTCGGACGGGTCGTCGTCGATGGCAACGGTGTGCGGCGTGTCGCTCGCGCTCATGGACGCGGGCGTACCTATCAAGGCGCCGGTCGCAGGCATCTCGATCGGCTTGATCACGGATGGCGACCCATTTGACGGCGAGAAGGAGATCTCGAACTACCGCCTCATCACCGACATCCTCGGCACGGAGGACCACTACGGCGACATGGACTTCAAGGTCGCCGGCACGGACACTGGCATCACGGCCATCCAGCTCGACGTCAAGCTGCCGGGCATCCCGCTCGAGATCCTGGTCAAGGGCATCCAGTACGCCAAGAAGGCGCGCACGAACATCCTGCGCAAGATGAACAGCACGATCTCGGAGCCGCGCCGCGAGCTCAAGAACTCTGCGAGCGGCGCCATCGCCATCAGCATCGAGTTCTCCGTGCCCGTGAACACGATCGGCGCGGTGATCGGCGCCGGCGGCTCCAACATCCGCGAGCTCGAGAGTACGTTCGACGTGCACGTGAGCATTGATCGCCGTGGCGGCGCGATCCGCGTCGTGGGGTCCCCAGAGAACGCTGAGAACGCGAAGCAGAAGATCCTGAGCCAGACGGCTGCACTGCACACCGGCGGCAACAACAGCACCGGCACCGACGCGTTCTTCAAGCGCGGCAACAAGTACACCATGCGCGTGACGGAAGTGATGGACTTTGGCGCGATCCTCGAGTCCACGGAGCCGACCAAGAACCGTGGCTTCGTGCACATCACGGAACTTGCGCCCACGCGGGTGGAGAACATCCACGACGTCATCGCGGTCGGCCAGGAGATCGACTTCCAGTGCATCCAGGAGGGCGTGTCCGGCAAGATGTCGCGGAAAGCGCTGCTTGTGCCGAGCGAAGACAGCAGCAGCAACAACAACCAGACGGATGGCGCCACGAAGCCCACGAAGCCCGCGAAGCCCGCGACTCCGACGGCGCACTCCACCAGACGGCCGTCGATGCACCGCCGATCCAAGACGCCGCCGCACTCGGGCAGCAAGACTGGAGGCACCGGTGCTCGCCGCACGCCCAACTCGACACCGACGCCTCAGTAGGCTCACTTCTTCTCGTGAACGCGGCTCGTCCCCTCTCATAGAAACGAATAGAAACACACACGCACACACACACACACACACACACACACACCTGCCATTCACTACCAAGCGCACCTGCTTGCCCACCACATCCGACTTACACGACAGCTTCCGGCGCGCCGACGACGATCGTCTTCTCCGAGTGCGCCACGCGCTTGCGGTTGCGCTTGAGCAGCACGGCGCGGTCGATCGGCTCGTGGTTGATCATGCGGAACGTCGCCCGGCTGCCGTCGCCGCCACCCGCGATTCCCAGCCCTGAGCTCGACGATGAGCGTGCCAGCATGAAGGACCCGCTGCCATTCATGCCGTTCGCCATGCTCATACCGCCGCTCGACATGGACATCCGGCCCGTGTTCTGGATCGCAGAGTTCAGGCTCTGGATCGACGCCGTGAACGACGGAATCGACGGCGACGACCGGCGGCGAAGCACCTCGCGCGGGTGCGGCACGCGCATGCCCGTTGACGTCTTGTACCCGTCGCCCATGGAGTCGAGCACCTCGTCCGTCAGCGGTGCCTTGTCGAACGCGATGAGCAAGAACTGCCGCAACGCGAGGCGGAAGTTGTACTTCTCCAGCATCGCGTGGACGTACAGCGCCAACATCGGGTCCTCGAACAGCGCCGACTTGGTCGTGCGCATCTTGTTGAGCGACGAGTGTGCCTCCTTCTGCGTGATGTGGTTGCTCAGGTCCGCGACCAAGCGTAGGATCTCTCGCCACTCCGGCGGCACCTTCGCGAGCAGGATCTGCAGCGGCGAGCTCGGCACCTGTGTCACAGGGCTCGCCTTCGTGGTTAGAACGCCGTCGCCAGAGATGCTGTCGCTGGAGCTGCTGGAAGACGCAGGCGGACGCGGCCACACGAAGAGCGAGTTGCAGTTCTGCGGCACTGAGATAGACGACAGCGACACATTCGCCGCGTTCCAGCCGAGACGAGAGAGGTCGCGGCGGCCGGTTGACGACCGCGAAATGAGGCCGAGCACGAAGAAGCATGTGCCGCGAATCGAGACGAGCGGCGAGTCCGTCGTGAGCTTCACGATCAAGTCCAGCACATCGTGCGCGTAATGGTGGATCAGATCGTAGCCACGTGACGTCGCTGCGATGTGGCCAATGGCCCACAACGCCGCGCGCTTCTCCAACGGGACGCTCGCACTGTCGCGCAAGCACGCGATGAACTCCGGGATGTGCCCAGAGCCGTGCAGGATCTGGCACCCGGCGCTCGTCTTGCCCAGCTCGCCGTACAGGTGTGGGGGCAGCGGCACCGAGCGCGGACGAAGCGGCAGCAGCTGCAGCGTGAACTCGACTGACTTGAGCATCACGCGCTTCACGGTGCCCGTGCTGGTATCCATCTCGACGCGGAAGTTCCAGACCGCTCGCTCGCCTGGCGCGCACACTGAGCACTCCGGGGCCGACAGGTACTGCGCCGAGCGCTGGTCCGGCTGGCACGTGCTCCAGTCCTTGTGCTCCTCAGCAGCAGACTCCGACGCAGGGTACGACGGGTCTGCGAAGCCACCCATCGCGTTCGTCTCGGACGACCTGTCGTTGCCGCCCGCCGTGGATGCCGAGCGCGTCCGGCCCTTTGCCAGCGCATCCGCGCCGACGATCGCAGGGGGCATGACAAAGCCGCCGTTGCTCTTCGGCGGAGGCTTCGTGAACCCGCGTCGGTCCACTGGCTGCGTACCCAGGAAGAGACACGCCTGCAGCGTTTGCTGCGAGTTCACGATCACCGGCTGCGGCATGTTGCGCGCGTCAACCACGATCGCCTTCACGCGGATCGAGTTCATGCGCAGATCGTCTTCGTCCAGCGCGCTGTCCTCTTCGTCGCGTAGCGAGCCGTCGATGTACGTCTCCACCGTCAAGTTCGACGGTGGACCACTGCCAGGAGGCCCGACGATCTTCACCTCCATGTTCCACGGCATCTTGTACAGCCAGTCGAGACCCCAGAGCGACCGCTGGCTCCCGTTCTTCACCGTCCCCCCACGCTTCATTGGCACTTGCACGGGGATCGGCGTCGGCCAGCACGTTCTCCGCATGCTACCAGCGCTCGAGAGGTTGCTGCGCTCCCTCCCGGAGACGTCGCGGTGCAGTCCACGGAAGAGCGAGTTCTCCACCGCGTGGACGTACGAGATGTACTTCTCCCGGCGCCACGCCACAAGCGTGCGCGGGATCCAGTCGCCGCTTCCCTGCAGGAACGAGAGCCCTTCGGGCAGCGACAGAAAGCGTAGCAGCAGCGACTCGGCACGCTTGTCCTTCATCTGGATCAGCTTCGTCGGGCGTCGCATGACCATCGCGAGCAGACACTCCTCGGTCTCCGTCGCCTCTTCCAGCACGCTTAGCGCCGCCTTCGCCACCTCCTCTTCCTGCGTGAGCTGCGTCACGAGCGCGTCCACTCCCCACTTCGCAAAGTCCGTCACCTCGGACCGCAGCAGCGCTCGCAGCAGACACGTCGCGTACAGCCGCAGCGCCTTCGAGCCGTCCGTCATCCACGACTGCAGCAGCTTGCGAGAGCTGCCGTCGACTGAATAGTCCAAGTTCGCGAGGATCAAGCGGCACAGGAAGTCGTGGCCCTTGGTCGTGCCCATCACGTGCAGTCGGTTGAAGAGGTTCGACTGCTCCATCATCTTCAGCCCTTCCTTGCTCGAGCTCATGAGTCCCAGCAGCGTAAAGTACTCGCGGAGCATCTTCGTCGAACAGTACACTGGCGAGAACATGCGCTGCTTCAAGATGCCGATGTGCGACTCCACGATCGCCGCCTCGGGCCGCGCTTCCAGCTCCAGCGCCGACGAGATCTCCGTGAGGAGCTGTCCGCGGCGATCCGTCTTGAGGAATAGCAGACCCTCTGGGTGGTTCAGCAGCAGCGTGTACATCTGGCACGCAGGGCGGAGGAACGGGACGTTGTCCGGGATCCAGTCGAGCAGCGAGAAGTACCCCTTGTTGCCCGTGTCGCCGCGGAAGAAGCCCGAGAGGCGCTTGAAGAACTTGGTCTTCATCGCCTCGGACAGCCGCTGCGGGTTCGTCAGTGGCCCTTCGAGCATCTCGGAGATCACGTCCCAGTTCCACTTGGTAAAGTTCTTGTCCGTCAAGATGCGCGAGCGGTTGTGCAGCATGTCTTTGAATGTCGCGTCATCCATCTGCGCATCCATCGAGTGCTTGAGCTCCTGCACCATGAGCTCCCGCGACGTGAGGTTGTCGCGCCCCGCGTTTGAGCCGTGGCGCCGCATCGAAGTCGTCGACGAGAAGTTCGTCATCGGGTTGCGGCCGACCTGCAGGTACAGCGTCGACGATCGGTTGATGTCGCGCAGTAGCTCGGACACGAGCTGCACACCGTTCACGCCGCTCCCGCCGTACGACACGAGCGAGACGCTGCGCGTGGAGACACTCCCCGAGTTGGCGCCGACCGCGTTCGCGAGCTCGGCGAGCATCTCGCTCGCTCGGATCGACTTCTCGCGCTGCAGGCGCTCGAGTAGGCTCTTCACCTGGTCGCCAAGGGTCTGCGTCGTCGTGGATGTGAGCGACGTTGCCGACACGAGTCGAGGCAGCGCGAGCAACGTCGCACAGTGCTGGTCTGGGAGCAGCCGCGACGACATGCGGAGGATGTCGGAGAGCAGGTCGATCGCCGGCTCGGCGAGCGAGCGCACGGAGCCCGTGCCGAGCGTGATCAGCGCGTCCAAGAGCCCGCAGTGGATCATCGCGAGCAGCACGATGACCGTGTAGTTGTCCAGCAGGTTGTACCCTGTCGGCGCCGGGATCGCGTCCGACGACGACACGCTGATCGGGATCGTCGCCGACACAACGTCGGCCGCCTCCGCCGCGGTCTTGTCGAACGACGTCTTCTTGTAGAAGATCTCGCAGATCGTCGAGAGCACCGCCTTCTGGACGTCTTCGCCCACGGGCCGCACGAGCAGCTGAATGAGCGACTGCAGCCCCTGCGGGTTAGATGTCAGCACGACGATCCCCGTCCACGAGCGCATCATCGTCACGATCGCGTTCCGACTCGCCATCCAGCGCTGGCGGCGCTCGTTGCCGGCGGGAAGGTCCGTGTCCGTGAACGGTGCGAGCAGGATCTGCGTGTCCATGAACGGGTCGATGAACTGGCGCGTCGAGGGCTCGTTCAGGAGCATGAGTAGCGTGAGGATGAGCGAGTCCGCGAGGTCCTGGAATGACGAGTCCAGGATCGAGTCCACGAGCACCTTGATGCCGTTGCACTCGGCGACGATCGCGACGTTCGTGAGCGCGAGCTCGCGCAGCGTCTCGAGGCACACGCGACGCAGGTTGTCGTCCTTGTGGCCGGAGATCGCCACGATGGACGCCACGAGGCTCGGCGGCATCTGCGCCGCGTCGATCTCCGCGATGCGCCGGATCACCTTGAGCGCCTGCACGCGCTCGGCGAGCAGCTTCTGCTCGCGCTCCATGGCGCGCACCACGAATATCGGGAGGCACTGCGCACGAACACAGGCTGCGTTAGCGCCGCTCTATAGAGAGAGAGAGAGAGAGGGTGCCAATAGCGATTGGCGTACCAGGTCGATGAGCGTGCGCACGCTCTCGTTGCTGCAGATCGTGTAGCGCAGCACGCGCAGCGCGCCGAGGCGCGTGGACGAGTCCGAGTCGCAGACGAGGCGGCGCATGCAGCGCATGAGGCGCTCGACGGGGAAGCTGTCGAGCAGCAGCGGGTCGCTCTTGAGCTCCTGCGGTGGGTCGTAGTAGGTGTGGGTTGCCAGTCAGTCAGTCTCCGATAGAAAACAAGCAGCACAAAGAGTCCGTACGTGGCAGATGCGGCCGACGCTCTCGAGCTTGGACTTGCGGTCGAGGTTCCCGCGCTCGATGAGCGCGCAGATAGCGCCGAGGCTGCTCGGGTCCGCGGTCTTGGGCAGCATGGACACCCGGCGCGCCATCGCTCCCCCCTCTCTTGCTTCCCGAAGCCTTTCTTGAGCTACTGCTATTCGGCGTTCGCCACTTTGTAATCCATTCGACTCTCTCCAGCCAAAACAACGTTCTCAATTCCACATTCGACTTTTTAACTCAATAAACTAAGGCGAAATCGACATTGACAAGACCCGATAGTGCGATAACACAGGGCGGTTGAGCCAACCTCCGAGCCATCCAACCACAAGCTCCAGCAAGCTCCACATAGTGCCCCTGCTGCGCCTAAGGAGAGACCGAAGCAGCTCTTCCAGCATGTCGCTCGCCCGCCTCGTCCGCGGCGTCGCGGCGCTCAGCGTGTCGGCGGCGCCGCGCCCCGCGCTGCTCATCGCCGCCCGCGCCGCCAGCTCGCAGGCGACTATCGAAGTGCCGGCGAACATCGTGTTCGCGGAGGAGAAGCCCGTGCGCGCGCCGCGCGTGGTGGCGGCCGCGCAGAAAGGTGCGGCGCTGTATGGCGAATGAGCGGTTATACGTCCGAGGCTGACTGGACACGCTTGCGTGCATGCAGCGACGGTCTTGACCAACGGCGACGTGCAGACGAGCGTGCTGAGCCTCAAGAGCGAGGAGGAGCTCGAGCCGCTGACGCTCGACGGCAGCGTGTTTGGCGCGCCGACCCGCGTGGACATCCTGCAGCGCGTGGTGCGCTGGCAGCTCGCGTGTCGCCGCGCCGGCACGAACAAGACGAAGACGCGCTCGGAGGTGAGCGGGTCGACGCGCAAGCCGTGGAAGCAGAAAGGCTCGGGCCGCGCGCGTGTGGGCGACATCCGCGCGCCGCAGTGGCGCGGCGGCTACCGCGTGCACGGCCCCAAGCTGCGCGACTTTTCGTACTCGCTGCCGAAGAAGGTGCGCGCGATGGGCCTGCGCGTGGCGCTCTCGACGAAGCTCCGCGAGGGCAAGCTCGCGATCGTCGACTCGCTCGACGTCGACAGCGCCAAGACGAAGGACATGAAGCAGTTCCTGGAGGCGCGCGGCTGGGACCACGCGCTCTTCATCGACGGCGAGGATGTGGCCACCAACTTCCTGCTCTCCACGCGCAACATCCCGTACGTCGACACGCTGCCGCAGCACAAGGTCAACGTCTACTCGATCCTGCAGAAGGACCTGCTCGTGATCACAAAAGACGCGGTCAAGTACCTCGAGCAGCGCCTGCACACGGAGTAAGAAGGCCGCATAGAGCGCGCGCGGAGCGCTGTAGCTGCTGCTGCTGCTGCTGCTGCTGCTGCTGTTGTTGTTGTCTCTCGCGGACGCACGCAGCAACAGCAGCAGCACTAACGACCGCAGGGAATACACCACATGACCTTACGTGCACGTGCCCATTCACTTCGTCAGCCCCGCTAGATAGCCGGCGCGGCGCTCAGGTCGACGCTCGCGCCCTCTTCCGGCGCCTTGACGGTCGCGAGCAGCCGCTGCTCGACTGGCGCCGGCGCGCTGAGCCCCACGGCCGTCGGGTCGGTCGTGACGCCCGCGAGGTGGGTCTGCCCGAGGAAGTCCTTGGCGGCGTCCAGCTCCGTCGTGAGCGCCTCCCGCTGCCGCGCCATGGCTGCCACGAGCGCGTCGCGCCGTGCCTGGAAGCCGCGACCGTTTGCCAGCACCGTGTTCACTGTCTGGCGTATGCGTCGCGTCTCACGGCGGATGGCGGCGACGTCGTCTGCTCCGCCGGCGTGTCTCGAGCCGGCGCCGTACTCGTCCACCGCCATGCGCTCGAGGTGCCAGCCGTTCAGGTCGTTCACGCGCGCGCTCGGCGCGCTCAGCGCCAGGATCTCGCGCAGATTGTCGTCGTTGCGGCGCTGCTGTTGACACGCGACGATGGCAGGTTCAGAGGCCAGCCTCCCAGGATACGCAGCAAATGGCGTGCAGGCCGCGTTCTACTCACGTCGTAGACCTGCAGCAGCTCCGCCCAGGAGCCCTCGAGCCCGCTCTGCGTGTACACGTCGCACAAGTCGGCGACCGCGGCCGCTGCGGTCCGCTTGCCGCTGCCGGCGGCGCTGCGCTCGTCGCCGCGACCTGCGATCACGCGGGCGAGCATTCCTCTGGTATACCAGTCAACTTCGATAGTGACGAAACCGAGGTGTATTCCATTCCGTGTCTGCCTTGCTTTCTTCACTATCTGTCTCTGGTGTTTTAACTGCGCATTTTTCAAACAGCAACGTGAAAGCAACAGGTTCGTGTGAATACCCGTGAGCTGTACGCGCGATACGCTCCCTCTCACACGCGCGCTCTCTCTCTTATCCCAGTACGCAGACTCCCGCGCACTCTCAAGCAGCAGCATGGACCCGGAGCAGAAGAAGAAGTGCAGCGAGCTGCTCGAGCACTTCTTCCGTCTCGAGAGCGCTGGTGCGTCTTCAGTGTGTTCATGATGTCTGGTGACTGACTGGGTGTGAGTGCAGCTGTCAGCTAACCAACCGCCTTGGCTGCTGACCGCGTATATGCGCGAGCGCAGAGCCGTTCCGGGAGCGCGTGAACTGGGAGGAGTGGGGGCTCTACGACTACCTGCAGGTGGTCAAGGTGCCCATGGACCTCGGCACGATCCGCGCGAAGCTCAGCAAGAACGAGTACAAGAAGCCCGCCGAGTTCGCCAAGGACGTGCGTCTCGTCTGGGAGAACTGCAAGCTCTACAACCAGGTGCGGAGGGCTCCTAGTATGAATGGTGTAGGTTGATCGACGCTGATGGTGTGGGCGTCAACTGCTGCTGCTGTGAACAGGACGGCTCGGAGCTGTACGACGTCGCGGATCAGCTCTCGAAGCGCTTCGAGGACCGCGTCAAGACCATGAAGCTGGACGTCGGCGCGGCGCCGCGTGCGGACAAGAGCATCCCGTGCGTTGTCTCTGCCTAACTATCACCTGAGGCACGACCGCTCCTCTAACTGGCACATGTGGACGCACAGAGCGCCGTCCGCGGAGGAGAAGCTCTACTTTAGCCAGAACATCTACAAGATCTCGAGCAAGGACCTTGGGCAGGTGGTGACGACGCTCGAGGAGAAGTGTCCCAAGGCGCTCGACAAGGTGAGAAGCCTGTGCTGGCTGATAACCTCGTTGAGAGTAGCTGCTGAACAGTTTGTGCGCGCCCTCTGTTGCGCCAGAGCGCTCCGGACGAGCTGGACATTGTGATCGACTCGATCGACACCAAGACGTTCCGCGAGCTCGAGAAGTTCGTGCTCGAGCGCGTGCCTGAGGGCAGCCGCGAGCCCATGGCGACGCCCAAGTCGTCGTCTTCGGCGCGCAAGTCGTCATCGGCGAAGCGCTCGTCGTCGAGCGCGGGCGGCAGCTCGTCGTCCAAGAAGACCAAGACCGCCGCCGCCGCCGAGTAAGTTATTGTATACGTGGGCACGCGTGGGCAGTCCGCGAGTGGTCTAGTGTTGTTGGCTCTGCATCGACAGCGCAGACCCGCTGGCTCCCAGGCCGATCGTCAGGAGAACAACGCAGGAAGGCAGAATGAACGGCGTGAGCGCAGTGCGGAGCTGGGAGTTCGTGCGGTTTTGCTGCTCACACTTTGTATCACTCGTTGGTAATGGTGTCCCCTGACCCATTTCTTCGAGCTGAGCTCGCGGTCGACAGGCACGTGATACGACGAGCATGACCTGGTCGAAGACGATCGACAGGCAAATGCAAATGCGGTCTATGATGAAGAAGGATCACGCGGTCGGGAGCGGCACGCAGCGGATGTCCGCCACGAGGTGGAACACTTTCGGCGCGTACGACTTGACGCGCTCCACGTGCTCGCACGTGATCACCCACTGCTTGCCGAACTGCAGCGCGAGCTCTCGAAGCGCCGTCAGCAGCCGCTGCTCCCACGCGTCGCGGTCCTCGATAGCAACATTGTCGTGCACGTGGAACCAGCCGCCCTCCGGCTTGAGCACCTGCACGGCGAGCGGCCACGCCTTGATGCTCGTAGGCAGCAGCCCCAGGTTCACGCGGTCTGCAACATTCGCGAGCGTCGGCGCTGTCTCGCGGTTGTCGCCCAGGTACACGCGGCACTTGTGCGCCACCTGGTTGCGCTCCAGGTTGAAGCGGAGCGCGGCGACCGAGTCCGGGTTCCACTCGCACGCGTGGACAAACGCGGCGCCGCCGTGCACGAGGAACGGCAGCACGTAGTACCCGATGCCACAGAACAGGTCCACGATCACCTCGTCGCGGCACCCGATGTTCGCCATGCGCGCCTTCTCCGTCACGTTGCCGGAAGAGAACATCACGCGCGTGATGTCCCAGCCGTAGACGATGCCATTCTCGCGCACCTCGACCCAGCCCGGCGCCTCCTTCGCGCGCGACGACATCAGCGCCTGCTGGTTCACGTACAGCAGCTCCACGTGGCTCTGGCGCTTCTCGTTCGCGTCAATGAATGCCTTGCGCGCCACCCGCGAGAACGGCGGCGACGTCGACGCGCACACCTTCGCCCACATGTCGCTGACGAAGCCCGCCTGCCACTCCTTCTCGAGGAACGCGTCGCGCGGCACCAACAAGACATCGCTCACGAACTCGAACTTGTCGGGGACCGCAGCTTGTACAGATGCAGGCACGCCGTGTTGCGCAGCGAACGCGAGGATCGTGCTCTGGATCACCTCGTTGCGATTTAGCCCGCTGCTCTTGCCGAACTTGTTCGCGTACACATCGTCGTCTGCGATGAGCGTGAGTGTGCTCAGCTCAGCGTTCGCTGCCGCCGCAGCTTGGAATGCGTTGGTGACGGGGATGAGGAACGCCGAGCCGCCTCCGCTGCTGCCATCGTTGCTCGCTTCGAGCTGCACGACGTGGACACGGCGTGTTTTGTCGTACACCCCGCTCTTCTCCAGCAACGTCTTTGTCTTCTTCACGTCGAGCTTCGCAGCGAGCACACCAAGCGGCTGCTCTGAGGACGCAGACAGCGCAGTAACTGGAAAGCTCCGCGCTTCACCGCCAACCTTCGCACATGGAGCCGACGAAACGGTGTTGCTAGCCGCCTGAGCGACAGCTTCACCCGCCTGTGTCACCGTCAGCTTCAGTTCGCACTGGAACGGAGACGAGTAGAACTGACCAAAGCCGAAGCACTGGAAGCCGCCGCCCAGGATGTACAAGCTGCGGTTCTCCGCCATCCACGTGCACGTGTGGTACGCGAACGCGGCGCTTCCGTGGCGCACTTCGCCGAGTCGCTGCCACTGCATCGTCTTCGTGTCCAGCACGAACAGCTTCTGGGTCGCGTTGTCCCCGTTCACCAGCGACGACGACGTCATCCCACCAGAGACCACGACATGGCTGCCGCTCACTTCGCATGCGCTTCCGGCGATCAGCCCAGCGTCCGGTCCGTCGCTCGCGTTACAGATGGCTTTGCGCTCCCATGTGTTCGTGGCGGTGTCGTACAACACACAGAAGTCCTGATATTGTGTGTCGGTAGTGCCGAGAGCGGCTCCAGCGGCGGTCTCGTCGTCCTCCACGCCGCGCGAAGACGGCATGCCACCCCAGAGCAGCACCTTCGTGTTCTCTACCACAGCGCTCACGTGGTCGAAGCGAGGGAACGCGATCGGGTTGTCTGGATGAAGAACACCAGTTAGTTCAACACAACGTGTGGAGTGTGGCGAGCGAGTACACAAACGCACCAATGCGACGCCAGTGAGGCGTGGTGGCGCTCATGTCGAGCGCGTGGAGGTCGCCGAACACCGTCGTAGCGTCTCGGCCGCCGTAAACGAACATTGTCGAACCAACTGAACCGCACACGGCGTCAGCAGCGAACAACAGCCACTACATCATACCAGAACAGGACACTGCGTACCGACGCAGCTCGAGTGTTTGTATCGCGGCGATGGCGCGTCACCGAGCGCTTCAACTCGCGACCACGTGCGCGTGTTCAGGTTGAATGCGAAGACGTCGTTGAACGGCTTCGTCGGACCCGCGCGACCTCCAAACACGAGCATCTCGCTCCCGACGACAACAGCAGAGTGCTGCATTCGAGCGGATGGCGCAGCAGCGCTCTCCGAGTCTTCGTAGATCAGCTCCAGCGAGCTGTCGTCCTTGACCGAGAGGATGCGCAGCGCTGCGAGACGCGTGGTCGTGCCAGCCGCCGTCGCGCCTTGGCCGCCAAACACGACGATGGACTTCCCGTGCTTGACGCTCGTGTGGCCAACGCGCTTGACGGCGTCGCAGTTGAGCTCCGTGAATGTGCTGAACGCCACCGACGCGACGGTCCCCACAGTTGCTGAAGGACGTTCCTGCGGCTCGAACTTGGCTTTGAACGCCTCGAGCAGCTGGTCGGTCTTCTTCTTGTTCGCAACGAACTTGTCATTCGCGACCTCGACGATCCATTGGAGGTATTGCTCGCTCACGAGCAGCTCGGCCGCCGAGTGCGCGATCGGGATCTCCAGCCCGTTCGCGGTCGTGCGGATCGCGCATACGATCTTCTTGTTACCGAGCACGACGCCGGACTCGCGGAAGCCGCTCGCGATGCCCCACTGCAGCAGCTCCTTCGCGGAGTCCAGATCGCGGCACACCACGTGCATGATGAACGGCTCGTGCTTGAAGAGCAGCTGCGACGGCATCACAACCAGGGTGTCAGCCATGACAACAGCTCACATACATGACACATTTGACGCAAGAGCATGCAGCGCACCATGTTGCTCTCTACGGACACCGCATCGGGCGAGCGCAGCGCTTGCAGCAGCTGCTCAGGCGTGATGGTCGCGTGCTCCGCCAGCAGCCACTTGCCGCCCTTCGTGATGAGGTTCGCGGACTCATCGGCTGCCTCGCTGTCTCCCACTGCAGCTGGCGCGCCACAGAACACGGCGATGCGTCCCGAGCACGAGCTGCTGGTCACCTGCAAGCATCACCCAGCCACACAGTGGTGCAGCGCAATAGGATGAGAAGCGCCGTCACTCAAGCAAAAGTGGCAACTGCAGCGGCTCGCACGTAGTTCGGGTGGTTGTTGATGAGGCGGATGAGGTCGACGATCGGCGCGTCGATGCTGCCCTTCGGGCTCTTGTCCTCTGCCGCGCGCAGCTTGCGCAGACTCTCGCGCTTGAACTGCGCGAACATCTCGGTGGTGGTGGTCGTGGTGGTGGTGCTGCGAATGCCAACTCGCTGCCATCCAAAAAACATGCGACGTGTGACAGCTTGGTTTCAGTATTGAAGAAAAGTATCAACGGTATCTATCATGCGAGCACCTCAAGACGCTCGAGCAGCTCGCGAGGCTCAGTCTTCGTCGGACGAACCACCATGGTTGAAGAACGACGAGAGACGCACGGGCGACGGTGAGCGCTCGCGGTCGCGCGACGATTTCTTCTTCTTCTTGGACTTGTGCTTGTGCTTCTTGCGCGACGACGACGCCCGCGCGTCCGCGTCGTCCTCCGAGTCGCTCGCAGACTCCGAGTCCGACGACGCGCTGCGCCGGTGCTTCTTGCTCTTCCTGCCGCAACGTCGACCACACATCCATGTTAGAGACTCGTAGCAGGAGAATGACGGCGATCACCAGAGCCCAACGCACTTCTTCTTCCGGCTGCTCTTCTTCTTGGACGAGCGTCTCCGGCCGCCGTCGCTCGAGTCGCTCTCGCTCTCCGACGACGACGAGCGCGAGCGCTTCTTTTTGGACTTCTTCGAACTGCCGCTGCGTTTCGCCAGCGCCTGTAAAGCAGCGCGAAGTGAGTCTGCCGCCCACCTGTGTACCGTTGGCAACACCTCTTGTGTACACCCACCTTCTCGCGCGCCGCGTCCAGCTTCTTGCGGTACGCGACCATCTCCTTCTCCTCGTTGCCGCCGAGCAGGTCGAGCTTGTCAGCGTTCTCGCGCTTGAACTGCTCCCACGTTGGGCGGTTCGGGTCGCTGATGCGGTCGGCGATCGTGCGCTCCTCCTTGCCCGTGACCATGCGCATGAATGCGTCCATCGTAGCCGACTGCGCCTGCGGCTTCTTGCCACCCGGCGTCACCGACGTGTCCGCGGCTTTCTGCGGTGCCACTGGAGCCTGTGCCACGCAACCATTAGAGTTGTGACGCACAGTCGTATCGCAAAAGAGAGGTTGGTTGACGCACCGGCGCCGCGCCGGCTGCGCGGATCGCACGCTGGCGCTCGAAGCGCTCGTCGTCGACGTGGCGGTCGAGCACCTGCGCGTAGTTGACGCCCGAGGACTTCTTGAGCCCGAAGTCGTCGTCCTTCTTGCGGCGCGACATGGCGATCAGAGCGCTCTGGAGGTGGTGGTGGCGACTCGAGCCTGAAGATTTGCGAACAGCTCACTTCCAAGGCATTTCCACTTTAGTGACTTGTTGTATTGCGGATAGTGATGAAATGAAGGGTCACTATTTTATCCCTTTGTTTTCTCACACTTGCTCACAACAAGATATCGCCGACAAGCAGCATCATGGTGAGCAAGAAGATCTTCGCGCGCGCGGGAGGAGGAGAACGATCCCCCTTCCCTCCCTTCCGTCGCTCTCCCCGACTAACTGCTGCTCTCTCCTCTCTCCTCCTGTCTCATGTGCCGCAGGACCTCAGCACCCTCCCGCTCGTGCGCGCGCCGCCTGACGCCCTGCGTCATGGCTTCTTCAGCGCCAGCGAGGACGCGCGACCGGTGCACGAGGTGCAGCGCCTGCAGACGATCGTACGTCGCCAACTACTGCGCTAGTCGGGTTGCGCGGCATTAGAAGACTGTGTGTGTGTGGGGAGTGCTAACTGCTGGTATCTCTGTGTGGATCGCCTCCCCGTTTTGCCTCAACAGCACCGCGCGACGAACTGGGAGCTGAAGATGGCGACGGTCGAGCAAGTGTACGGCAAGGCGGCGGCCATGCGGCTGCGCACGGAGAAGGCGGTCATGGAGCAGTTCGGCGTGCGTTCTCTGCTGTGGCTACGTGACGCTCTTTGGATCTCCATCACTCATAGTATCACTCTATCTTGCATGGTGCAGCGCATGCCCGGCCTCCCGAGCTCGCGCGCGGGGCTGGACACGATCACGGGCGCGGACCAGGAGATCGAGTTTGCCGACTTCCTCAACGGTGCGTCCCGAGGCGCTGAACGTAGCTGTTCAGCGTATTACTTGGTCGCTAATCTATCTGTTTGCTGCCTTCTTCCAGAGCCGAACCAGCACCCGGAGCACACCTTCCGAGTGCACGAAGCCATGGAAGTGAAGATGGGGATCTTCTGAGCGAGCGCCTGGAGCCTGAAGGTTGAAGCGCGGGGACGTCGGCGGCAGCGCGGGCAGATCGGCCGCAGAAGCAGAGGACGAGAATGTTGCTTCACGCTCGGCCATACAAACTTCCATACTAAAACCAAAAAAAACGCCAAGTTCCCATTCTTTCAAAACTCAGCTCTGTCTCTCACATTCAACTCTGTCATACAAACATCAAGTAGAAAAGTCGAGTGCACCACGAAAAAGAAAGAAACAACCAGTCGTCCGCCGTCTGGCAATCAGTCGCATATTCGCCCCATCGAGCGCAAGCCAAGCCGAGCCGAGTCGTCCAGAGCGAGAGAGAGAGAGAGGAGAAGTCGACCCGTCCCACCCGCCCCCAACCACCTCCAAGCTCAAGCACGCGCACGATGCAGAGCGCGACGTTTACGGTCGCGCCGCACGTGCTGGAGCAGGCGTACAAGGCAATCCGCACGACGCCGCCCGAGCCGAAGGATCTGGAGCAGTCGGCCCAGCTGCAGGCATTCATGGACGCGACGTTCCCGACCGAGAGCGACGCGAACATCACGCGGCGCTCGCTCATCCTCGCGGAGCTGCGCTCGATCTTCCGCGCGTGGGTCAAGCAGGTCTGCATGCAGAAGGGCGTGCCCGAGGAGCTCGCGGCGGACGCCGGCGGCCAGATCCTCGTGTCCGGCTCGTACCGCCTCGGCGTGAACGAACCCGGCGCGGATATCGACACGATCTGCGTGGCGCCGCGCCACGTCTCACGCGACGACTTCTTCTCGTCGCTCAAGGACATCTTCCTCAAGCACCCGAAGGTCTCGAACCTCGTGGCGATCGAAGGCGCGATCGTGCCGATTATCACGTTCGACTACGAGGAAATCAACATCGACCTGCAGATCGCCATTCTGCCGCGCAACACCATCGCGGACAACCTCAACATCCTCGACGACGCCGTGCTGCTCGGCGTCGACACGGCCACGGAGAAATCGCTCAACGGCCCGCGCGTCACGGAGCTTATGATCAAGGTACTGATCATGTGCTGTGTGGATAGTCAACTGAATGGTTCCTTGCGTGATGAGTGGTGCTGACGCTGTGTGTGTGTGTGTGTGTTTCTGCTGGTCGCCTTTGCTTGTACGCAGCTGACGCCGAACCGGGAGAGTTTCATCAGCGTGCTGCGCATCGTGCGTCGCTGGGCGAAGCGTCGCGGCTTGTACTCGAACAAGATGGGGTACCTCGGCGGTGTGAACTGGTGCATCCTGGTGTGCTTCATCAACCAGCTCTACCCGACCGCGGCGCCGTCGACGCTGCTGCTGCGTTTCTTCATGGTCCTCGCGAACTGGAAGTGGCCGCTCGCGATCCAGGTACGTCGGGGAGTCTGTCGTGCTGATCATGGGATGTCGTACTGACTTTGCCTCTGACGGTTCGTGTTGAACTGGTCGGTTGACTGCAGCTCTGCAAGACGCACGATGCGAAGCTCGGATTGGAGGTCTGGAATGCGAACTCAGGGAACAACAGGTACGTCGTATGTTGTGTGTGCGCTGAGGAAATGAGTGGTCGGTGGGTGCTCACTCGTGCTGCACGTGTGTAACAGATACCAAGTGATGCCGATCCTGACGCCGGCGTACCCGTCCATGAACTCGTCGTTCAACGTGTCGACGCACACGCTGGCGGTGATGAAGGACGAGTTCAAGCGCGCACTGGGGATAGTGCAAGATATTTTAAATAAAGGAGGTGCGGACTGGAGTCAGCTCTTTGACCCGAGCGATTTCTTTGCAGTGCATCAACACTACCTCGCGGTCGACGTCTACTCGGCATCGGCGGACGAAGAGCAAGCGTGGTGCGGCTTCTGCGAGTCGCGCATCCGGAAGCTGGTCGAGAGCCTCGCGTACATCCCGCAGCTGTGCCGCATCCGGACGTTCACGAAGAAGTTCCCGCTCAGCTTTGTCGAAGCCCACGCGCCACCTCCAAGCTCCGCCCCAGACGCTCAAGCTCCGGATCAAGCTGCTGCCGATGCTCCAGCTCCCAAGCCCATCCGATTCGGTGTCTGCTACTTCGTCGGCTTCGACATCGACCGTCGCCAGCTCCGCGGCCGCGAGGTGAGCATCGACAATTCGGTCGACTTCTTCAAGCACAACGATCTCTACCGCTGGAACAAACGCACGCCGACGATGGACGTGACGATCACTCCGGTCGTGTGGAAGAACCTACCAGACTACGTGTTCGAGGACATGGGCGGCCGCCAGAACGCTCGCAACGCGCGCCGCGAGTTCATGAAGAAGAAGAAGGACGAAGAGAAAGACGCTGCGAACGGCGCGACAGCGGCTGGGGTATCTTCGGGCGAAGATGTGTCTGCGAAGGACTTGCAGTCGCAAGACACGGACGGTACGTGCGAAGAAGACAACGCGAGCGCGACGGAAGACGCCAGCGGTGCTGAGGACAATGCGCCGTCCGCTCCTGCGACCAAGAAGCTCCCGTCTCCGCCTGTGCCTCCGAGGAGCCAGAGCCCGAACCCAGCAACCGATGGAAGCGAGGATTCGGCACCTAGCGCGCCAGCGTCATCGGAGAAACCCGAGTTCTCGACACCAGTGAAGGCGAAGAAGGAAGCGGAGACGGCAGCTCTGAACAGTGTCAGTGCGTCACCCCAGGTTGTTCCAGGCAAGCGTCCGTTAGACGGATCTGCATCGGCGACGGGAACTCCAGTCGGGAAGGCGCCGCCACCGGCCATCAGTGGCTCTGCGCCTGGCACACCGCTCACCGTTCCTGCTCCAGCTGCCGGCTCGACATCCAAGATCGTGGAGTTGCTGCCGACTGGACTACGTGCAGCACCGATTATCGCGGCTCCACCTCCAGCGCAGATCTCGTCGCCGCGCAAGAGACGCAAGATGAAGATCACATTTGGGAAACTGAACTGATCTCCGGTCTCGGCACCTCCTCGCAGGATGAACCAGAGACGAGGATACGAGATCGAACCATCGAACACAAGAAACACAAAAAGAGTGAAGCAGCGCACACACACCTCACGCGCCAAGGAGGAAACGAAGTGTGTGCGGGTCGGTCGATGCCGTGCGCGGGGTCAAGGGTGACACTCGGACTCAACAGCTGCCACTTCGCTCAAGCTGCGATGCATACACAAGAAGACGTCTCGCGAACCTGCATGTCAGAGACGTACCACCACCACGAAATCCAACTCGAGAAACAAGTCACCGGAGCAGCCGCCACCAACACTGTTAACCGAATAAAAAGAACGATTCCAGCTGCAGCCAGAACGTCTTTGCCTCTTGGTTTGCCGCCGTGTCTTCGCTCGTCGAGCTTGCCATGTTCGTGGATGATTTGTACTCCACCACCGCCCTCTCGCCCTCCAGCGCCGCGATCTTGAGCCCCGACGGCGCGAAGTACTGCACCAGCGCGTTCACAACGATCTTGGCGTCTGCACTCAATGCGTCCTCCTCTGCTTTCCCTATCCTCGCCTGGCGTACCAGCGCGTGCACGTCCGCGCTCGAAGTGACGTCAATCGAGCACTTCTCCCACTGCGCCTTCAACGCCTGCTCAGTCTGGAGCTTCAGCCACACGACAAAGTCTGTCGAGTGCTGACTGTCGTGGTGAAAGAACGGGTGGTCGCTTATAAGCTCCTCGTTCACTCCACGAGGTCGAGCGAGTCGACGCACCTCGCAGTAGTCTGTGTAGAGCTTCAGGCTGCGTAGTCCTGCAAACGATGTTGCCACCGATGAATGCTGCTGCTGGAGTCGGAAGAGCGCGTGTAGAGTATTCAGGTAGATCGGCAAGAAGCTCGACGCTTCCTCGCGCGCGTGGTGAGCCACGAGCTCTTGGCATTGCGTGTGCCACCAAGTCGCGAAGTGCGAGTCCGCACCCTTCTCTACCTTGGCTTCGGTGTCGTGAGTGCGTCCCGAAGAACGCAAGAAGTACGACTGGAATGCCTCGACGAGTCGATCGTCCTTGTCGCCCGCCAGCCGAGTGATCGGTTCATGACGCTTCAGTGCACTCAGCTCTCGAGAGATGCTCGCAAGCCCCTCCGTGTGCTCATGCTGCTTCGTTCGCTTGAGCAAAATCACGTTCCTGCTGCGAAGTAGGTCGAGACGCAACGCATTCGCCGTATGCTGCTGCTGTTGCTGCTGCTGTTGCGACCCTGATCCGACCACACTTCCCGCTTTTCCTCGACCTGGCGCCGCCTGGACAGGCTTCTTCGACCTCGACATGATAATCTCGACAGGGTAGAACTCGCTCCTTGAAACGAGGATGCGTTTAATGGAGCCAAGATCGGGGAGTAAGCACGGAGACTGCAGCGTTTGCCACCTCTCGAAGCGGCTGTCCCCACTCGTACTCAACGTGTGTGACCGTCGCAGCTCCAGACGGACTGGAACCGAGCAGTTCGATCCAGAGTTCACATCGATCGTCTTCAAAAGCCTCGACGTGTCCACTGCGAGCACGTACAAGTGGCGGAACGCCTGGAGATGGTACTTGTTGTCCGCGGTGTTCATCGGGTACATCGGGAAGAGCGATATCACAAGCGCAGCGATGGCTTCCTTCGAGCGAGAGACCGTGGCGCGTCCGCCACCGACAAAGAGCAGCCCGATCGCAGAGCTCAGCGCCATGTGGTTCCCGTACGTTGTGTCCGAGTCGACACGCTGCCGCAAGTTGATTGACCGCAGCAACGCCAGCGTCTCCACGTTTCCCGAGCCGGCGTCCACTAGTGCCAATGCCTGTGCGCACACTGCCAGGCATCGCTCGACTGTGACGCGCTCCGTCGCAGCTGCAACGGCGTTCCCGAAGCCAGCGATGACACCTGACGCCGAGCGTAACCGCATCTCTCGAAAGTGCACGATGTACTTCCGAAGTGTCTTCCGAGCGCGACTGTCACTAGTCCCAGCGAAGCGGAACCCGATACTGAAGCATGCGCCAGCCACCACATTCGCGTACGCTTCGCAGATGGATTGCGGATCTGCGTGCACAGATGCGGTCACAGTTCCAAGCGAGTCGCGATTCGCCGCCGCCACTGCCTTGGGGTCACGCTGAAGCGTCTTGTACGCCTTTGCGAGTTGCTCCGGAACCTGCGCATCCTCGATCCACTCGACGGAGGGCTCCACCGAGTCCCACAGCACCAAATTCTTCGCCAGTGTGCGCACCATAAGGATATCTGGACGGACTGAGTCGAGCAGGATCAGCGTGTCGGGAACTGCAAGTTGGGCAGCGACAGACTTATTCTCTGTCTTCATGTACATGAACGCGAGCGCCAGCGCAGACCCGTACGCGGTGACACCCGTGTTGACGTATTCTCCTCGAGCTCCCTGGTGGATCCTTGGCTCTCGAGCCGACCCGGAACCTCCATTCAGTGACGACCCGTACTCTCCACCACCGCCGGCACCTGAGCTCATACCAGCACCGAACGTCTCCCACTTCCGACCACGATAGAGACATCCACCAGCAGCGTTCGCATCGCCAAACTGCTGCGCGCCACCGGTGAGATACTTGTGTAGCTTCTCTTCGAGTTTCATGTCCGCCAGTCCCGGATCGCCGCTCTTTGCGTTCCCGCGCCCGAGGATCACGAGTCCGAGCGCTAGTCCAGCTGCGAGCGCGTATCCTTCAAGCTGATCGAATGACGCGGTCGATAATCCCGAGTTGCTGTTGTTGCTCACGAACTGAGCGGACGACGGAGAGCGTGCGATCTCGGTGAGAAGCAATTCTGTCATGAGGCGATGTCCTGTTCCTCTGTACAGAATCCCCAGTCCAAGAAGCGCTGCTGTCTGCGTCGACGCCGGGACGGAGAACTCCGCAAACGGTGGCGGGAGAAGCGACGGGATGTGCAGGCACAGCATCTTGGACACTGACCGCTCGAGGGTGAGCTCAAGCCCAGAGCCGACGAGAGGCGCCTTTGATGTGGCTTCCGGCATGAACGCCTCGTCCTGGAGCGAGACATCGTCGATTCCAACACCCCGCTCCTCCTCCAGCGGTGATGAGGCCGAGGACGAGCCGATAGAGGACACTCTGCTTGATCGGCTCTTGCTTTTCTTGATCATTTGCGTCTGCGACTTGCGCACTTGCCTGCAATGAGCCGCAGTGGTCGCCATGCCGAGCAGGATCGCAACAGTCACGAGCTCGTTCGACAGTGACAGGTAGTTGTACACATCTGCCATGGAGAGACACTTCAAGTGGCCTCGAAGTCCGAGACCCAGAAGAAGCCCCGCGTGCGCAGCATACGCTTCCTCGAGACTGCGCTTGATGGATTCTGGTGACGGTGAAGTTTGCTGGGACGCGCTGCTTCTCGCTGCTTGGCGCGCGTGGTGCTCAGCTACCGACGGGCGATGATACTTGATCCAGTACCGATTCACCACGCTGGACAGATCCCGAGCAGGTAGTCGGAGTCCAGCGGCACATCCGTTGTGAAACTGCGGCCAAAACATCAGCTCCTTCGCGAAGTTGGACACGTCCAAGGCCACAGTCGCGTTCGTCGGTGGAGTTCTGCCAGCAAGCGGCAACTCTGGGATCCGAAGCTGCCACGCGTGGTTCTGCGCCATGCTCACGTCAAAACTGCCGAGCGTGACCATCCCGCGCGCCACTGACAACGACATTGAGCGCTTGCACAGCAAGAGCAGCCGCGCCTGCTGCTGCTGGACGAAATCTTGATCCGACATGTCCAAGGACTTTTCCAGCTTCAGACACAGTGGTCGACTGGAACGCACCAACCGCGCGACCTCTTTCGTGCGCTGATCTGCTGGAAACAGAGATCGGCTGAGCTGAATCATCTCCTCCAGTCCATCGCTCACATCGTGCTGCTGTTGCTGGGATTCGTCGCGATAGCCAGTCTCGCTCGTGGCTCGTCCGTATTGACTCTGTACGTGCTCGGGCAAGTTCAGGCTGCTCGTGTGACTCGAGGCGACTCCCACGAGATCTTCTCGCCCGATGAAGTGGCAAATGTCTTCCGTCACGAACGGCGGCGGCGCGTGTCTGAACTCCCGGATCGCATCGACCACGGGGAATTGGACCCCGAACGGCAAGTCCCAAAGGGGGAGACGCGCTCCGAACGAGTCCTGGGTCAGGAACGCCATCAACGAAGCGCGGTTATCAGTGTCGGCTCGATCTTGACCTTCCGTGTCGCTCGATACTGAACCAGTTCGTGACTGGTAGTGGCTGGAAACGAGCAGCTCGTACACGCAGCAGATTGCATCGGTGCGCCAGAGCGGAGTCTCGAGTGCAGACACGTCAAACGTCCCAAGTCCCACGCTGGAGGTGGTGTTCGGCAACCTTGGGAATCGCAAAGGCTCGGTCGAACACGAACTTGTCTGCGAACAACCGAACGCCTGGATCTTGAGCTGTATCCACGACATGATGTCCGGTACGTGCGTGTTGTCCCAGCCATCGAACAGTATAGTCATGTCGGCCGCCACGTTCGCGACACTGTGTGGAGACTGACCGGTCTCTTGCTGATAGTAGACGGTATACGCTTCGAGATCCAGGTGCGTCGCCATATCCAACAGCAGCTCGGCCAGCTGCTGGCGATTCTGGGACGAAGCCACTGACAGCTTGAGGTCTTCATGAAGCAGATGTAGTCCGGCAAACAGCTTCGCTGCGTGCGGTCGTAGCACTGCACTCGTGTGACTGGAAAGCTCTTGCGGCTTGGAGACGCGCCATGTTGGGAGCGCTGGCGCGTCGTCCATGTCGGCAAACAGCATAGGGTTTGCCGTGACGTACTGCTTGTGAAAACTTGACTGGCAGAGTTTGGCGAAAGCCGACACCTCCGTCGGTGCTCGTGGCGCTGGACCACTTGCCAGCTTCCGCACTGCTTCAGGGTCTCGATCAGAGGAGTTGGCGCTGTCGAGCTGCTCTGCAACTAACCCGCAGAACACGCTCCACTCGCTTGAAGTGCTGCCAGCTCCTGTTGAGCTGCCGCCGATAGAGGAGGCTGCTTGGACCTGCTGGTGCTCGGCAACAACCTTGGCTCGTAACTCGAGGCTGATGAGTGGTGGAAGCACGCGCTCCAGCACCCGGAACACATCTTCTAGAAGCGGACTGAACTCGAAGCGGAGCGGGTGTTCGACTCTGCTGAGCGTCTCGGCGAACTCCGTCGGATTGTGTCCACGCACTTCGAAGCTCGAGTCATCGGCACCGGTCGTTCGAATCGAGGCAGTTGGCGACCAGTGCCGCACTTCGCTGAAGTCCTGCGCACTCGGAGGAAGGAGTGAGCAGATCGGGTGCTCTCCGCGATGTAGCCGGAACTCTCCTTCTGCCTCGTGAACGACAATGTCAATTGGTTTCTTCTGGGACTCAGTGCTGTCATCGCGAGACGTCGACGAGTTGATGAAGGAGATCGGAACTGCGTCGTGGCAACGGATGACCTTCACGTCGTCGCTTGAGTTCGTAGCTTGCTTGCCGTGGTCAGTGTTGGTGGTGGAGGAGTTGCAGTGGTCCCTTGGAAGCGAATCGACCCGCTTGAGCAACAGGACACCAGCCGACCTGTCCATCATGCAAAGGATCGTCCCGAGATCCAAGGCCGACGTCATGAACGCGCTTCTGGTCGTGTCATTCAGTGACGGCTCCGCGAATCTGTTCACCCCAGTCGACAGACGACGCTCCATAACGGGGGACGTCCACACCAGAGTCGCGATCCAGTCAGGCGAGATCGCAACCCTGTCGAGCACCTCGAGCTCGGCTTCGTTCTCGCGATGCTTGCGCCAAGTCGCCGAGTCCACGACACGCACCGCCGCGACACGCGGAGCTGGATCTGCTGGCGCAGGCCGCAGGCGGAAGACGTGAAAACAGCGGTCGTCCGTGTGGTAGCAGGTCAGCAGCGCCTCGGGCGCACAGAACGCGACCAACTCCAGCGCGGGGTCGCTCACGAACTGCTGCAGCGGTGGAGACGACGCGCTTGCTCCTCCACTTGGACTCGAGTCTTCACCAGCTGCAGCGAGCGCGACGGGCTTGACTTCGTCCAGCGGGTGCGCGAGTGTGAAGAAGCGCGGCCGCGACGCCAGCTCCCTGTCGACAAAGAGCGCGTCTGGCGTCCGCTGCGACCGTCCAGGCGACGGCGGCTGGTTGGGCACCGGACTGCGCTGTAGCAGCAGCCCTGCAGCCCCCAGCGCGAAGAGCTGGCTCGCCTGGAAAGGCAGCGCCGCCTCGAACACCTCGCCGCTCGGCGCGTAGATGTTGACGCAGTCGGCGCGCACGAGCACGCACAAGTGCGGCTGCTGTTGCTGTTCGGGTAGTTGCTCGTGATGATGATTGCGGGAGTCGAAGCGCGCGAAGACCGCGTCGCGCACGCGCTCGGGGAACACGAAGCTGCGTTCGACGACCGGCGCGCCGCGCGCCACGAACGCCACGCAGTTGCCAGCAACGTGCGCGACACCCGGCACCCCCGCTGCCGCGCGCTCGGCGGAAAGCGGCTGCAGGGGAGCTAGTGACGGCAGCGACGCTGGCAGCTGCACCTGCTGAGACGAGTCGTTCACGTGCATGGCGCGCGCGCCGGCCCAGCGCACGCGCACGCGCGGCGGCTCGCGAGCTGGCGCTGCCATCGTCGGCAATTGAGTCCAAAATCGCACTAAAATTTCTCTAAAATTGCTCTAATCGCAGGATGCTGAGTTGGGACAGTCTGTATCATGGCGTCGCTCGTCGCGGAGGAAGTGGAAGATGCCACCTGCAGCAGCCCGCGGCGCTCGTTCGTGCGGCTGCTGCGCGCAGGCGTGCAGCAGAAAGTGCAGCAGGAGGCGGCGTCCAGTGGCGGCGGCGCGTGGCGCACGCTCGCATGGCGCGACGCGTTCTCCACCGAGCCGCTTTTCGAGGCGACGGTGGACGGCGCGCCGCTGCGCGTGCGGCAGCAGCTGCAGGGCGAGCTGCAGGGCTTCGGCACGGGGCTCACCGTGCGTGGCTTCCTACATATCGCGCGTCTCTCTCTCTCTCTCGTTTGTGCACATGTATGCCTTTATTGACGCGCGGTGCCGGCGGCATACTTGACTCTAGGTGTGGCCGGCGGCGTGCGTGCTGCTCAAGTATCTCGACCATCGCTTCGGCGGCGATGCTCATGCACTACAGGGCCAGTACGCGCTGGAGCTCGGCAGCGGCACCGGTGCAGTCGCAATCGCGGCGGCGATGCTCGGCGCGCGCCGCGTGGTCGTCACCGACATGGACAATGTGCGCTTCCTCATGCAAGCGAACGTGGACCTGGCTGTGGCGCAGGCGCGAGCGCTCGGCCGGGCGGCGATGGACATCCAGGTCGCGACGTACGAGTGGGGCGCCGAGCCGAGCGACGCGATCGTGTCGAGCACCGGCGAGTTCCCGGATGTGATCCTCGTCTCGGACTGCATCCTGCCGCGCCTGTACCCAATCGAGCCGCTCGTGGCGGCGCTGGACCTGCTTGCAAAGCCGCACACGACGGTCCTGATCTCGTTCGAGCACCGGTACTACGAGCCGTTCGACCCGAAGACCCGGTTCTGGGACCTCATGCGAGCGAAGAACTTCACGCTGCGAGCGCTGGACGCGGACGAGTACCACCCGCTCTACCGAGCCGACGACATTGAGATCTGGGAGATCACGCGCCGGTGAGAGAGAGAGACATCGACACACAACTACGACGAGCTTCATAGATAATGGCGAGCAATGGAATGAACAGCGCTTGCTACTTCGCGGAGGACGAGGCAGCTTGCAGCGCCAGGCAGTGCAGGTCTTCGTGGCGGCGCGTGTCGGGCGCCGGCTCGATGCTGTTGGCGTGCAGGTACTCGCGCAGCCCGTGCGTCGACAGCAGCGAGCAGAGCACGTCGATCTCCTCTTCGTGCTTCGAGATCTTCGGCGCGAGCGCCTTCGCCGGCTCGCTCGCGCTGCGGCTGGTGCCAGTGGCCGCGGCTCCACTCCGAGCCGGCACGATCGCTGTCGCATCCGTCCCGTGTGCTGAGCTCGCGCCAGTGAAGCCGTCCAAGATCAGCCCGCTCGAGTCGAAGCCGCTGTCCGCTTGACCGTTCTGCAGCGCTTGGATCGTTTGCCGCGCCGACTCGCGCACGAGCAAGTCGGTCGAGTCGAGACTCTCGCGCAGCTGGAACGCATCGCCGACCGTCAGGTCGCCAGAGTTCACCAGTGCCTCCAGCTGCGCGCGCACCACCACTTGACTCTCTTCCGCTTCGTCAGCGCGTACCTCCACGTCGTCCTCCAAGACCGCGAAGGTCACGACGCAGTTCTCAGTCACTTCCGTCGCACGGAACTTGTAGCCCAGCACGATCTCCACCGACGGGTACATGCCGTCCTGCGGATCGGCGAGCGCCGGCGCCGGCGTCGTGGCAGCGTTCGGCGTCCCGTACGAAAAGTACTTGATGTAGTTCCCCCACCAGCTCTCGCCCGCCACAGGCTCTGTCAGCGGCTTAGCTTCCTCGTGCTCGAGCGCGCGCAGCGACCGCGCAGCCTCCGTGCTCACCCACTCCCAGAACATCCCCCAGGTCACCGGTCCTTCGAATCCGTCACTCTGCAGCACGTCGACGGTTTGCTGGTACCCGTCCTCGGAGACCGCGCTTGACGCCTCATACAACCTGGTCATGATCTGGATGCAGTGCGCTTTCGAGATCTCGCCGTTGCCCTCCGGGTCGTACTCGTTAAACATGATGCGCGCGCCGAGCTCCAGCCGATCGATGTGTTCCTTCGCGTGCTGGTGGCTACTGAAGTACGACGCCGTGTACCCGTTGTACGCCTTCGTGCCAGCAAAGAAGCCCAGCATGCCGCCTGCAATCGCGGCACTTGTGGCTGCAACCATGCCGATGGGGCCGGTGATACCCACGCCAGTCCAGAACCCGACCGCCGATGCAATGCTGTAGGCGCCGATGCTCGCACCGGCAGCGGCGGCAGTGCCCCCAGCAATGTGCTGCCCGGCTTTCAGGCGGAAGTCCTTCATCAAGAGCCGCTCGCTCGTCTCCGACAGCACGCCCTGCGACTTGCGCTCCGTGTGCTTCGTGCGGTACGCGTAGTACTCCTTGCCGATGTCCACGAGGATCGACGCGATCGTCAGCGGCGCAGCCACCGCGCCGCCAAGTGCAGTCGATGTGCGCGCCATGCCCTTCGCGAGCGCAACACCACCTGCCGCACGAATGCCGCTGTCGAGCGCGCCGTCTTTGCTTGCACGCACGATCGCTTGGAAGTTTGCTGCGGCGCTGTTCGATGCTCCATCCAGCCGGTAGCTGGTCACCACACGCTCGGCGAGCTCGCCCCGCTTGGCCTCGAGCGCCGTTCTCGCGGCTGCAAGCGCGAGCGCTGCGCCGCGCTTCAGATCGCTCTTCTGGATAAACCCGACGGTGTGCGCGTCAAACCGAATCGCGGCCGACGACCAGCCCTCGCGCCACGATTCGACAGTGCCAAGACCGAATGGCGTGCTCACTGTCGAGCCCTCTGGGAACAACACGCCACCCTCCGGCCGAATGAGCGCGTGCTCGTCGTCGTCGCCGTCGATGTCGCGCTTCGCCTTCGTTTCGTCATCAACGCAGTCGCTCTTGAGCGCGTAGTCCCCACTGCTGGCATCGAAGAAGTCGGCGACGTCTTCTTCGTCCGAGAAGAACTCGGCCATGTCCTCTGCGATGTCGACGCAGTCATAGAACTCGTCTTCGGCGAACGCCTCGAGCGACGCTGCGTCAAACTCGGCAGCGCAGTCGTAGAACTCGTCGATCAGTGCCAGCTCGCTTGCGTCCTCGTCCGCTTCCTCGGACTTCGTCACGACGACCTCGCTGGCAGCGGGAATCGTTGCGAGCGTCGTCACTTCCCCGACTGCCGCACCTTCGTGGACTGACGCCAGCGATTGGCCACCACTCGCATCACCAGCAAGCTGACGGCTTCCCGCTGCGACAGCCGCTGCTGTGTGCTTCCGCTGGTGGGCTCGATTCGCCTGCACGGTGCTAACATGGTCTTCCAGCAGCAGCAGCAAGTGGTCGCCCGACATGTTGCGCACCGTCTCCGCTTGCCGCGCGCGCTTCGAGCTCTCGGAGTACTGCGACCAGGCGCTGACAATCAGCGCGACGCTCGCGCCGACTGCGACCGCGCCACCGACCACTGAGATCGTCTTGATCCCGGCGCCGGAGGCCTTCGCGGCAGTGCCACTCGGCGCTGGCAAGTCGCCAGGAAGCAGCTCGTCCGGTTGGAGGTACATGATCTTGTCCTGCTGCTCTGCGACGCTGCTGCTGCCTCCCGCCATCTTCCGCGTCACACGGATCCGGTCTGGCGCGAACAGATTGTCGTGGTTGTTCGCGACGAGTCTCTCAGTCGGGCCCGAGCGGCGGAGCTGCTGCCCGAGCACACTGGAGCTCGACGAGCTGAAGCGCGATGACGCGCGCGAGACGATGCCCGAGCCGCGGTCGAACATCTCGCGGAACACCGTGATGGCTTCGTCCAGCGTCATGCCGTTCACCGTGCCGTCGCGCACGAACTCCTCGGCCAAGCTCGGCGCGCGCGCCAGGTGTGCGTCGTACTCCTTGCGCGCAACCGGATCCGACAGCACCTCGTACGACTCGGCGAGCAGTTTGAAGACGTTCTCCGCCATCTCTTGCTCCTGCGTCGACACCGACGCTTGCTGGCGGTGCGACCACCGATCCGGGTGCCACTTGAGCGCGAGCGCTCGGTACGCACTGCGGATCTCGCGCTGCGTCGCGTTGCGCGGCACGTTCAGGCGCTCGTAGTAGTTCATGCTCGCGTTGACCTGGATCGACGTGCAGCGCTTCGCGACCGCGTCGACGTATGCGCTCATCAGGTGCTGCAGGATCGCGTTGCCCGTGAGCGTCACGTCGCTCTCAGCATGCAGTGCGTCGAGGATTCGGTGGGTCTCGTGGAAAACCTGGAAGTCGGCGCCGCTCTTCTTGAGGAAGATGTACGTCCCGCATGGCGCGTACTGCAGCGACGACGCGTCCTTCACGATGTTGTAGTCGCGCAGCTTCTGGAACGTGTTCTGCAGGATCGTGAGGCTCATCGCGATGTACGCGGACGTCACGCTCGGGACGGCAGCGGCGCCCGAAGCTGCTGCGCCAGCGGCCGAAGACGCCGACGACAATCCGGCGAGCACCTGCTGCATCCTGGCAGGCAGCAGGTTCAGTAGCGTCTTGGTCGCTTTCGTGATCGTCACGAGCCGCTCGGTGGTCTTCGCGATCATCGCCGCCGACTGCGCAATGTTCAGGATCGCCGGGATGCAGTCGAACTCGTTCACGAACGTGACCATGCGCTTGTGCATGCCGAGCGGCTCGAGGAACGCCGCCACCTCGTGTGAACTGCTGTACGGCGCGCCGAACGCGACCGCCATGACGTTCGGCAGATTCTGGAACAGCGCTGGCTGGTCCGGACACGCCTCCAGGATCTGCAGCATGCGCTCTCGCGCCTGCGCGAGCGTCGGTGGCATCTGCAGCTCGTCGCCGTCGCGCTTTTTCTGCTCGTGGTCGAGCTTCTCCATCTGCAGCCGCACACTCGTGGGTAGGTGCTGGTACACGAGTTCGCAGAGTGCGAGCTGCGCGATGCTGCCGCCGATCGAGTGGCCGCAGAGCAGCAGCGTCTTCTTCGCGCGCTTGGCGCGGCGGTGCGCCGCCTGCAGGTCGAGGCGCTGCGCGCGCTTCCAGAACGGCGCGTGCACGCGCGCGCCGCCGAAGCGGAAGTCGTAGGGGTGCGTGAGCGGCACGGCGGAGCCGAGCACAGCCTCCAGCACGTCGCGGTGCCGCGTGGCGCGCAGCGCGCAGAGCACGGAGCGCGCCGTCTCCACGAGCACGAAGTCGCGGCGGAATTCGAGCACGGGGAAGCGCAGGTCGTGCGGCAGCGGCGACTGGCGCACGCGCTGCTCCAGCGCTTTGCGCGCGCGCGCGAGGTCGTCGGCCGCGTCGTCGGCCGCGTCATTCGCTGGGGACGCGGACGAGGCGGCGGTGGTGGGGCTGTCGATCGCGGCGATGGCGGCGCAGAGCACCGCGGCGCTCAGCAGCTCGCTCTCGCTGGAGGCGCTGCCGCACCACCACGCGCCGCTGTTTGTGCTGTCGTCGTCACAAGCTGCCGGTGGCGGCGCTAGTTGCAGCGCGCGGCTGCGGCCGGGCGGCGCCATCGTCGTGGTCTCTGAGGTGTGGTGCCGCCAGTTGCCAAGTGAAGTCGAAGAAGGAATCGATGCACGCGACGTGGTGCAGACACTCGGTTAAGTGCGGAATCATGCTTGTCAATGGGGAAATGGCTACACTGCGATCAACCTACTCCATTGCTCGAATGGATACGAATGCGGTCAACGCTGAAGGATGCGACCACAACAGACGCGTGCGCGATGGGTAAGTTAGTGTCGGGTTCAATGCTGGCTGCCGCCGGCTCCTTTCTCGCTAAAGCTTCGAGGCGACAGCGAGAGTCGTGGGCTCCACAGACGCTGGAGACGCGAGCGGCGTGCTGCGCGGCAGCCCCTTCGTCATGCGGTGGAGGTTATCCAGGAAGGCGCAGACCGCGTCGCCGTGCGCGAGCGTGCGCGGAGACACGAGGTAGTTGAACATGTGGTGCGCCTCGTCGACCTGCAGGAACACGTCCTTCACGCCAGCGATCGTGCGCTGGTTCGTGCGCGCTCGGTGCTTCATGAGCTGCTCGAAGAACAGCCGAGAGTCCTTGAACGGCACGAGTGTGTCCCACGTGCCGTGCGAGACCAAGAACGGCGGCACGATGGCCGAGCGGCTCGCGTCCCGGTCAGCGTCCAGCAGAACGATCGGCGACGCCGCGTCGAACGCGTCCTTGTGGTCGCGCAGCTTCTTCTGCATCACGAGCAGCTCCAAGTACTTGACAAAGTTCTCGCCGTGATCGCGGTGCCAGTAGACGCCGTTGCGGTCTGTGAAGTCGTGCACGCCGTACGAGTCGACGCAGCCGCGCACGCTCGTGTCCACGTGCTCGAAGCCCGGCTGGAACGCCGGGTCGTTCGCTGTGAGCGCCACGAGGCTCGCGAGGTGCCCACCGGCAGACTCACCAGCGACGACAATGAAGTCCGCGTTGCCGCCGAGCTTCTCTCGCGCGTTCTGCCGAAGGTACGCGAGCGCTCGCTTCGAGTCGATCAGGTGCGACGGGAACGCCACCATAGGCGACAACCGGTAGTCGATGGAGCAGACGATCCACCCGAGGCTTGCGATCTGATACACGAGCGGCAGCGGAGGCAGTCTGCGGTTGCCGATCACCCACCCGCCGCCGTGGATGTAGAGCAGGATCGGCGCGTTCGGCTGGATGTCGCGGTGCTTGTACACGTCCATCTTGAGCTGCGTCGTCTTGAGCTTGCCAACGTGCGCGTACGTCACCGTTCTGACCTTGCTGACGCCCGGGAAGCTGAGCGCGAGCGCCATGGGCTGCGGCAGCGGTAGCAGCACGCTGAGCCAGCGCTTCGTGGTCATCTCGCCAATGCGCCAGAGCTTCTCGTTCGGGACGTCGGACAGACGCATCATGGCGTCTCGGATCGCCGTCTTCGCCGCGACGTTGCTGCTGTACATGCGCGCGAGCTTGGCGAGCACGACGCTGTGCAGCACCAC